>PVHP010002711.1:0-25213 GCA_004024765.1 Zapus hudsonius
GTGACTTGAGATCAGCACAGAGCAGGAACCGGAAGCACCACGTGACCTGAGAGCGTGTACCAGCCCTGTGAAGTTGGAGGGGCACAGAGAAAACCAGATCAGAGACACTAGGCATTTTGGGAATGTGCTCCGCCCAAGTGAACAAGGAAGAGAAGATGGCAGATTAGAGTTAGACGTGCAGACTGTTGGAAATCCAGATTACCGTCAAGTCTCTTCCGCCATTCCTTCTCATCTGTAGCTCTGACCTCTAGAAATAGCAGGCCTGAGAATATGCCCAGTGACCCAGGATTGAGCCACAATCAGCCCATTGCTTTCTGCTTTCCTAGCAAACACATTTGTTTGTCTGACCTAGAAAAACCAGACTCCAACCATGCCACCTACCAAAAGCTTTCGAAAGGTCAGCTGTGCACGATTAATCATGGTGGCTTTATAGTTTGCCCAGGCCTCAAATGGCCAATTGTATGGATTTTCTAAGTCAGAGGTTCCGGAATTATGAAGAAACTATTTTAAATATGACCTACATTAATGGATGGGACAGATCTGTTAATCAAGTTGTTAGGATGAACGTTAATAATTAACAGTGACAATAGTCAACACTTACTGAGCATTTGGGTCTGGCCGAACACTCATCTAAATCAGGTGTTGTCACACTTTTTCTGTGAAGGATCAGAAAATAAACACCTTCAGCGCTGTGTCCCGTACCCTCTCCATGGCAAGTGCTCGGCTTTGCAGTGAGAAAGCAGTGGACAGAAAAAGCAGGGCTTCACCACATCCAGTGATCTCTAAAGCAGGCCAGGGGAGGGGTTGATCCATACGACATACTTGGAAAACTTTCAATCTGCACAGCAAGAAAACGTTCACTTATTTGCTCATCCAAATAACCTGGTGGTTATTGCTACCCTGAAATCACATGGAAAGAACCCGTGGCAGGGAGAGGTCACCGAACTGGCCTCAAATGGAGAGCTCCTAGCTGGAAGGACTGAGGCTCCACCGCCCAGTGGGCCTGGGCCATGGCTCCTGCTCTCTGAGGTTCCGCCACCCAGTGGGCCTGGGCCACAGCCAGCCAGTGTTTGCTGCTCTGTGGACGGAAGGGACAGTTTCATGATTTACCAGATTTCTTTATAAAAATGCCTACCTCAGAGGATTATTGAATAATAAAATGTTGAAGAAATGAATTTAATCGACCAGCTCGGTGCCCTGGAGTAACTGTCACAACACTCCACACTTTTTCAATCCTTTGATGTCTGAAATCTGTGGGCTCTGGGGAGGGACAGCTTAACTGGGCATGCGTGATCGTAGCTTATAGATGAACGTTCAGAGGTATTGCCTGCCCAAGATTTTTCTGTTTCTGTTTCCTGTACATACTGGATGCAATCATTGTAAAGGCCAAGTGGAAGGGAAAGAAATACAGAGAAGCAAAGAGAAATTAAGAATTTCTAGAAACACATAAATTCTATGTCTATTATCATGCACGCAATGAGAAATGTATGCTTTGTCTTTTTACTCTAAAACGTGGGTACAGATGTGTGCTTTTCAACGGCCATGCATTTTAAATTTCAAGTCAGCTCAATGATTGCAGGGAATGTAAGACATTTTTCATTCTCAACCACAGAACACTTCATGTGGGTAATCTTACTGAGGTTCGTCTCTTTAAACTTTATAAAAATAAAGTGATCTCTACTGCCTACCAGGGGTATTCAGAATTTGTTTTTCTTCTTTTTATAGAGAATATAGAGCAAATGATACAAAAAATTCCTCCCATGTTTTATCATTTAAGAGCAGAAAATGTAGGCTTTTGTTGGATTATCTGAAAAGTAAACTTGAAAAAACCACAAAAGAACTTGGTTTTTGATCGTTCTTTTCCATACGTTTTTATATAGATAGATCGATAAAAAGATAAGTCACAGAAACTTCTTTTTTTTAAAAATTCAAAAGGAGCTTAGAAGCATAGCAAGCTTTCTATAAAAGCAGAGAAACGAGGACGGAGGTGACACAGTTTCAAGGCTGCAGAGAGAGTCTCTTGCCATCGCCAGTGTTTGTAACTCAGAACTCACAGTGGTGGCTGCTGTGAAGAGACAGGACCTTTCAGACACTTCCTGAGAGACATGTGGGTGTGCGTGAGGAGGCTGGGGAGCAATTCAGAGGGACATTGCTTATCGATAACCCTGACCTATGTTGGTTGCAGAACTCGCACCCATGACTGACCAGGTCCTCACAGCCCCCTGCCAGCTCTCTTTCTCCTCAGCCCAGGTCGACCTGGGAAGCTAGGGGAAGTCCTTCCAGCTCAGTTAACACCATCCAGCAAAGCCCTCCCAGATGTTTTTCTGGTGATTCTAATCCCTGTCAAATTGACAGCCAGGGATTAACTCTCCGAGCTAACTCGAGCTTTGAGCTCCGAGTCCTTGGGAGCTCAAAGAAAGAATCCCACCAGGATTCCACGGTTCAAGCACCTGTGTCAGAATGTAAAGTGTTTGTGGAGCTGGGCACTGAACCCAGCTCTGCCAGCACCCTTCCCCCAAGCTGCAGCCCCTGCCTGGAGCTGTTTGGAGGTAAGGTCTCAGTGCAGAGCCTCGCTGGCTGCTTGCTCCCTCCCACCTCCTGAATGCTGGGTGACAGGTGTGCATGCTAGGCCAATGGTTGTCAAAGTTCAAGTTGGTGTCAATCGTTTGTATCGAAATCTGTGAAGACCATCTAAAAGACTTAATTGTTGATTAAAAAGAAAAACACAGGGTGCAAGATAAGGGGGAAGAAAAAGATGAAAACCTGGCCACCTCGGGTGCCGTTCATAACCCCCTAACCTATGGACAGATCTGGATGAGCGCCCCGAGGAAGGACCCCAGTGGGTAGGGGGCAGAGAGGAGGGAAACAGGGACACCCTCACAAGATTTGATCATACAGTGTATATACTTATTCATAATAAAGTATATATTTTAAATATTTTATTTATTCATTTTCAAGAAGAGAGAGCGCGAGAGCGAGAGCGAGAGCGAGAGCGAGAGCGAGAGCGAGAGCGAGAGAGAGAGAGAGAGAGAGAGAGAGAGAGAGAGAGAAAGACAGGTCCACTACCTTGTGGGTCTGGCATATGTGGGTACTGGGGAATTGAACCTGGGGCCTTAGGCACTGGAGGCAAGTGCCTTAACCTCTGAGCCATCTCTCCAGACCCAAAGATATCTTTAAAAATAGATAAAAAAAATAAATGTTGAAATGCAAAATAAAATAAAATAATACTCAGATAAACGATTCCTGGGCATGCCAACAACCCTGAGCTGCAGCCCCAGCTCGGAGTTTGTGGTAGACGCCTCACTGCTTCTTGGAGATGGGGGAACCCTGCTCAGAGCACAGGCAGCTCAAAGCATGAAGCACATGGACAAAGCATTTGCCTGAACCAAGCACAGAGCTTTAACCAGAGAGCACTGTGGGAATGTTCTGATCTGAGGATTGTATATGAGACACGAGGAAATCTAGCTACTTCTACAAGCAAGTCTTTCTAAATAAATTTTATTGTTTCCAAAATCATTTTGTATTATTTGGAAACCTCTGCTCTCTTATTTCGGTACCAAGTGGCTTTATTTTGCTTACTTCGGTTGAAATAAAATGATAAATATATTCAACATTAAAAACAAACCTCCTCCCCCTCCTCCTCCTTTTTTCCTCTTTCCCCCTCTTCCTCCTCTTCCTTCTCCTCATCCTCTTTTTCTGAATCTTGCCAACATGGTCCCCCAACTAATCCCTGGCTTCTAGCAATCTTTCCTCAGATTTCCTGACTAGCCGGGACTACAGGCATATGCCATGGTGCCTCCTTAAGACACACATATATGCATGCACACATTTGCTTTGGCAGCAGGGTCTCATGTAGCCCAGGCTACCCTCAAGACCATGCTTTACATAAGACACATTTTTATTAATAAGTTTGTATGTACACGTCATGTGTTGGTACACCATTTCCCTCTTCCCTACCCCCATTCCACTGAGGGCCCTTAGTGGAGGACGAAAGTTCACTTGGTTGTGTGCTTACCTAGCACGCACGAGGCCTTGGGTGTGATACTCAGTACCTCAGAAAACAGAACGTTCTGGCTGGGGATATGGCTTACTAGGTAAGAACTCTTTTGGCATAAATATGAGGACCCGAGTTTGATCCCCAACACCCACATAGAAAGCCCGACATGGCCGCACAGGTATCGTGTATTTTAAAATATTTACTTGTTTATTTTCAAGGAGAGAGAGAGAGAAAGGGAGAGAGAGAGGGAAGGAGGGAGGGAGGGGGAAGAGAGAGAGAGAGAATGGGCACACCAGGGCCTGCAGCCACTGCAAACAAACTCCAGATTCATGTGCCACTTTGTGCACGTGACTTTATGTGGGTCCTGGAGAATGAAGCTGGGTTGTTAGGCTTTGTAGGCAAGCGCCTTAACTACTGAAGCATCTCTCCAGCCCCTGGCATATATTTTTCAAATAATGTTTTTAGGACATAGACGAAATCTACTATCTCAAACAACGAAGATTTATTGACCCCTCTAACTGATAGAGTTCAGGTAAACACATCACTTTTTCCCTTACTCATTGAGTCCCTATAAGTCACACTTCCAAAAAGTATGTGATAGTTGTTGCTTAGAGTGAAGCCTCCCCTCTCACAGAGCAGTGTGGTCTTCTGAGGTATCATCTCAGTGGGATCAGAGCAAGGATCCAGCCAGGACAGAGCCACGGGATGGGAGCCTCCATCCCTGAAAGGGATGTGAAACTTTCTTTTCTTATAAGCAGGCCTTAGCACAAGAGTATTCTTTTTAAAAATATATTTATTTTCAATAATTAGATACATTGTATTAGCAAGTCTTGTGATGGTACCCCATTTCCCTCCTCCCTGTCCCTACCCACTGGGGGCCTTCCTCGGTGGGCTTGCTGGGCAGGACCATGGGGTAAGGGGTTATGAATTGTACAAGAGTTAGCCAGTTTTTTTCCTTTGTGTGTTTTTGCTGAAGGGAGCAATGACTCTGGGTATTCCCCTTGACCATTCTGTCCCCTCTTTGGTTCAGTTCCCTGAGTCATGATGGGTGAATCATTTTTTTTGTTTTATTTATGTGTAAGCAGTAAGATAAAGAAGAGAGAGAGAGAGAGAGAGAGAGGGAAAGAGAGAGAGAAGAGGGGGAGGAGGAGGAGAGAGAATATGAATGAGTGTGCTAGGGCCTCCAGCCACTGCAAACAAACTCCAGATGCGTGTGCCACTTATGTCGGTACTGGGGAATTGAACACTGGTCCTCAGGCTCTAGAGGCAAGTGCCTTAACCGCTGAGCCATCTCTCCAGCCCAAAGAGCAGTTATTCTTCTAGAGTCCTGTGGCTTCCGAAAAGAATGAGGCCCATTTCCAGAGCTTAAATCTGGCACCAGCTCCCGAGGGCTTTCAGAAGGCAAGGAGGCCTGAGACTGCGTTCAAGTCACAGGTCCATGCAAGACCTTGTCAGGAGGATGGGGCTCAGTGTATCCTGTGGGTTGGGATTATTAGACAGTGGCTAGAAACATGGGCCCACACCCAGAGCTTAGGTTTCAGTCCTGCCTTGGCCAAGATACCCTTCCTTCACGGTTGGCCCTCTGTAAAATGAGTGTAGTAAATACAGGCTCAATGGGAAGGATTAGTAAGTTAGAACAAGGCCAGCTGCTATGATAAGCACTGCTGAAGTCTTAGCTGGTAATTATTGCTGCATTTTCTTAAACCCAGTGCTTCTCACCAGGGCACAGAATGACTATGGAGCATCCTGAAGATACGACGACAGCTTCTGACTTCCCTCACTCTCTTTTGATGATTTGGACAGAGAGGGAGTTCAGCGTGTAAGCAACCTTGCTGGGAAGGGTCGGGAGAGAGATCTCTGAATGGTGACTCAGAGCAGGAGGGGGATAAATGTGGACAGATGGCTGGACGTCTGTCAAGAAAAGACAAAGGAGAAAAGTTCTGTGTAGACGCTCACAGTGCTTTCATACATTAGCAGTGGCTGTCAAACAGTGCCTGCTTCTTTTAAAAGCATTGCAGGGCGCTTTGAATCAATATCTTACACTCAGCTGTGTCAAGGCTGGAATTTGGGTCAACTGTGGAGGAAGGCTTGTCTCCCCTCAGAAGGTACAGGAAGGCATATTCTGACTTGCTCAGCGTCAGAGTAGAGGGTTCTGGGCTGCGGATCAGGTTCCTTTGGGGTTCGGGAAGTTGTCCTTTCTGTATCCTTGTTTCTGGGTTCCTTTGTTAGGATGCTCTGGAAGCTTCGAGGTCCAGGTCACTTCTGTGAAAAGCAGACTCCAGAAAGAATGGCACTGTTTTCAGTTTGGTTTGGTTTGGTTTGGTTTTTGTTCTGAGTGTTGACTTCTTATTTGGTTTGATAATTTCCCCTCTTCCTTTAAATAGAGCCAGGTTAATTGCTTGTGCTGTTTGAAGCCGGCTTAAAATAAGAGCAATTAAATTCATTCAGCCTTTAAGGGACGGATTGCTTAAAGAAGGCTACTGTTCTCTTTTTCATCAAAGGGTACAACAGCCTAAAACCTGATTCGCATCCCAACATCTTCAACACTAAGAGATGATGTGGGCACTCAGCCTTACAAAGCTATTTCTCCCTACCATCCTAAGGCTCAGGAACGTCTGCCGCTGACCCCATTCCGGGGATGCTCATGGATTTCATAATGAATAGGAAGTTTATTTCCCATAAGAAATAAACCTCTTATAGAAACACTTCATTTCTTTTTTTAAATATTTTATTTATGCATTTTCAAGCAGAGAGAGAGAGAGAGAGAGAGAGAGAGAGAGAGAGAGAGAGAGCGAGCGAGCTAACCAGGGCTTCCACCTTGTGGGTCTGGCTTATGTGGGTACTGGAGAATTGAACCGGGGACCTTAGGCACTAGAGGCAAGTGCCTTAACAGCTGAGCCATTCTCTCCAGCCCAACACACTTCATTTCTTAAGCAATAGCCAGATGAGAATTGGACACAGTATCACGTTTGCCAAGAGGCCTGCGCCTGCTCAACTTTATAAGCACTGCAAAGCATTAGATTTACTACTGTGTTTTCCTAATCTTAGTTCTTTATTGTAGCATATTAAGGATTTTTCTGTATTTTACTCCTCAGTATATTTTAGCTCTCACAAGGCATTTTTGTATTTTAGAAGAGACAGCATCATTTATATCTCCCCTTCCCACAGCTCATCTTCCTGTCCTATATTTCTGTGAGTTTATCTGAAATCATTTTCCGATTGCCTAAATCACTTAAAGACTTATGTTGCAGATCTGTGGCTGACAGATTCTCTCATATTTTGTCTATAAATGACTGTTTTGCCTTCATGGTGGAAGAATGTGTTTGCTAGGCACAGATTTCTACACTTGTGTTTGTTTTCTTTCAACATGTAAGACATCACTGAACGCTGCCTTCTGATTTCCAGGGTGGCAGAGAATTCATCTGTCAGCTTGTTCTTTTGAAAATAGTGTTTTTCCTCAGGGACCTCCTTCAGTCCCTCCCTCCCTCCCTTCCTCTTTCATTTTTATTCTTTATTTTTGTCAGTTCACTATGATGTGCTCAGCACAATTTTCCTTTGTGTTTATAGAGCTTATGGTGTAGAGACGTTATTTGTGGCTTGGTGAAAATTCTTCATTGGGATCTCTTTAAATGTGGTTTCTACACCATATTTTCCCATTGTAGGGGTCTGACTGTACCTGTGCCTCAGAAACCTGTGCCTCAGAGCCCACAACTTACACCAGCTCATTCCAAAGAAACATTTGTTTTTGTACCTAGTTTTGTAGTCCCTCCTTTGAGAGAACCCCTGCATTCCCACTGATACATGTAACTCAGTTCCTGGAAACTCTGAATGTTCTCCTCTGGTCTGAAAGAAAGAGAGAGCCACGAAGGACATTTCTTGGTTTTGATCAGAGCGGCAGTTGGAATGGTAGGCCGGTCCTGGGCCATGGCACCCTGGGAAGGTGACCGGTTGGTGAGGATCCAGTCATGGTATGACGGATAAAGCCTTGCTTCCTTACATTGGCACCCGTGGCTCATCCTGCATCTCTTTGTGAAACGTCTTCAGGTTTAGAACGTCCTTTCCTGCTTTCTCTGGTTAGTGAAATCTTTTGAGGCCGACTCTTCCATAAAAGTAAATTTCTTCCTCTATGTTCCAGAGAGGAAAGCCTGGAAGCTGGTGGTTTTTGAAATAGCAGGTGAATACTTGAGACAGAGCAAGGGTTCTCCTGCTGGCCTTGATCTGTCTCAGGCACGTTTACACACATTCAGGACACCAGCTCTCTACAGCCATGGGAGTCACAATCTTCCCTTATTCGTCTATTTGTACCAATTCTGTATCCACCCCATGGGTGCTCTCCATAGAGGCTCGTTGAACTGGTGAAGGAGTGAGGGCTAGATTTTATACACTGACAATGATAATTGGTCAAGGAAAGTTTCCATATTTCCAAACTGTTCTGTTTTTCTTTCTTTCTTTTTTTTCATTTGTTGCTCTTTTTCTCTGTTCTTCCTTTTTTTTTTCTGCTTTAGGAAAATTTAAGGCTGGAGAAAAAGGTTCCAAGAATAGAGCCGAGACTTCCTGACCTGACAGGTAATGTCAAATTGCCCTTTGAGCTTATTTTGTGATGAAGTAAATATTGCACAACAGTACCAAAGACAGACGGTAAATTTTATCTTTTCCTTGGCCAGAGCTTTGTGAAAGAGATCACTTTGCTTTTAATTTTAAAAGGAGAGGAACTGAATAAATCTTTTAACTATAGAATATCTGAACAGTTTTTATTAATAAAATCCATCGTTAGTCTAACCCAGAGGCCAAACCTTAGAACTAGAAACAAGAGTAGAATAAATTCACTGTGTATTGGGATAAGATTTCTCAACCTGTCTGCCATTCATGAACACAAATATGTGGCAAAGTCCGCAGGCAGCTTGCGCAGGGAAGGCTCTGGTGAGACCAGATGACTCGTTTGATTTAGAAGTTGCGATACATATTCTCACCAGTTTTTTTTTATTTTTTATTGCCCATAATGAGTTACATTTTTTAGTGGGCAAACAATCAGTTGTTATCCCCAATTCTCCGATGCTCCCCCTCCCCCTTCCCCAACCAGCTGGATATCCTCTCTGGATCAGTCCTTGTGACAGGGGACCATGGATAGCCCAGTATTCGGCCAGGTTCTCCTGGCCCTAGTATGTTGTTACTGAGGGCTGTCGCCAGTTTGTTTTGTTCCCACTTAATTCCCAGCTTCCCAGCTTCTTTCTAATGAAAAATCAGCTTTGAAAAATTACTCACCAAGCTGCCTTCACCGAGAAAAATCTCACAATGTAGCTCTGATTGATTAAATCCTTTAAACGCTAGATTTTGCTAAGTTACCTCTGGGAAGCAGAGGAAGGAAAACCACACGGATGTTAACTGATATGACAGACCATTTCTTCTCAGCATGCTATACAAACAAGCTTAGAATCGCTTCCTATCTCTCTGAGTGTTTTTAGATTCTGGGATTAAATCCAGGGGTTTGAGAGAACCCCTGCATTCCCAGTAATATGTGGGCTCAAGGCCTATAAAATATGAACACTCCTCTGTGACCTGAAGGAAAGAGAGCCTGTAGCCAAGTACTCTACCACGAGCTTGGTTGCCCACCTACTCTGACTCATCTTTCTGGAAACTGTTCAGGGAAGTACGTTGAGGTATCCAGATAAAAAGCACTATGTTGAGTCAAAGTGTCCAACGAATCCCTGGCCTGTGCAGAGGAGACCAGGTCTGTGCTACAGAGTCATGCCCCTCACCTGCATGTCTCACTGGAGTAATGGCTTCTGCATAGTCTTTCCTCTCTGCTGCTTGGGACTATAGCCAAGTGCAGAAGAGGCTCTGTTTGTAGTCCTGGAACCTCCCGTGACTGGTAGAGTTCCCTACTGGGTCTATGTTCATCTCTAGAATTCTCATTCTAAGGCACTGAGGCTTAGATGCTTCCAAATAATCTCCTCGGTGCTTCATGATCAAGAGGCAAGAAAGGAGCAGTGATGAGGTCATTGTTAATGTCCAGCCCCTTGTGGCATGGAAGGAGTCTCTTCCTGGCAAGAAGGAATATATATATATATATATATATATATATATATATATATATACATTGCTTTTTTTGCATGGCCAGAGAAAGCATCCATTTTTCTTCAGCAGACAATATGGTACTCAATGTCGACAAGATGGTAGTATATGAATGTCTAACCCTAACCTTTTCTTAGCTTACATTCAATGAGAAATACCCATTGTATGTGGTGAGCTAACTCTCTCCATGCATCAGTAATGATACTGGTTATTAATTAACTTGTGTCTTTGTACCCAAGCTGGTATTAGTTCTCTGCTATTTTAGCACCATCCCTGGAAGCCTAGGCACTGGTATGATCTTCTGCATCCTGTCATCTTCCAGAGACCATGGCCTGTTTGGAAGTTAGCAGAGGTAAGACAGGAAAGGAAGGAGGCCACCGAAGACATCACCTCTGTACTGCAGAAGCTGATATGAAGGTGTCTCCCGCCTGACTCCTCTCTACCCTCACCCCAGGAGGCAGGAGGACTTCCTGCTTACACATGGAGTGAGGCACCCACACAGGGGTGGATTTGTAGCAGATGAAAGTGCACGTTGGAAGCATTCCAGGCCAACGGAAAGTGAAATGTGTCAGACTTGTTCTTCTGGGAAGAGATTAAAACCACCCATTTATATCGCAGTATGAAACGTATGCCATTTATAACGTGCAAATGCTGCCTAGATAACAAAGGGCCGAAGAACCACTTTAAAACTGGATGCATTATTTATGCTTCAAGGGTGTGATGCTTCCTTTCTTGTAAGCACCTGAGTCTTGGTAGCCTTGACTGAGGGGCAGTTTACAAGACTGAACTAATCTCTTTCATTAGAAAAGCTCCTCCTTCAACATGCTGTACGGCTGCTCTGTGCATACATGCTAAAACTTTTTAAAAAATATTTTATTTATTCATCTTCAAGCAGAGAGATGAGAGAGAGAGAGAGAAAGAGAGAGAGAGAGAGCAGGGCCACCACCTTGTGGGTCTGGCTTACGTGGGTCCTGGGGAATTGAACCAGGCACCTCAGGCACTGGAGGCAAGTGCCTTAACTGCTGAGCAATCTCTCCAGCCTGAAACTTTTATATAATGGTAGCTTTAAAATAATTCTGATGGTGATAGCAAAACCACGAGGTGTCCTCTGTCTCCCCACATTCTCTTCCCCTTTACCAACAAGAGATCATGTCCCTCACTGCAAAGCTACCCCTGCCCAGTGAGTTGCTTCCCCTGGTTCTAAGGACTGAACACATGGCTCAGGCCTCAGTCATTAAATATGCTGCATATTCCTCTGTCCACAGTGACTGGTTCAGAGATCCAATCATACAGCCCAAACCAGTCCAATCAGAATAGCTGGCAGGACATGTTCACAAGCCACAGTTCTCTCTGGAGCTGACTTGCAACCGAGAAGATGTAGGGCTGAAGCAGCCCCAGCCATCTTGTCGCTGTGCAAGGACCCCCAGCGTCTCCAGAGAAGAAAATGCAAACAAAATGCAGCAAAAACTCCAAAGACAGACAAAGAATGAAACCTAGGCTGCACCCAGCAAAGTGATGAAGAGGTAAGCTGAACACTCACACCACAGCTTATGCACGACACCTGGCTGTGCTTTCTGAGCCCATAAATTTGCTTTTTGTCTTAAACCAACTTGATTTTGGTTCTGTGCCACTTGAGGATAAGAAAGAACTAATTCCCACAACAGATGAGGCAGAGATTATGTTTGTCTGTGTGTGTCGGGAAAGACAATGGGAACTTTATGTGAGGGGAGTGATACCAGGTATGAAGACCATACAGGTTGCATAGGAGCTTTCCCTTGGCAGAAGCAAAACAAGGGAGCTGAGGGCCAGTGAAACATCCTTCCTCACTCTGTTAATCAAGTGGAGTTCGCCTTGTGGGAATGGGCTCTACAGAGCAAATACCACACACAAGACTTCCTGTTGTAGTCAGCCACATGCTGCTGGGATTAATCTTCAAACCAGGCACAGTTATGGGAGGAAATGACTTATTGAACTACAGATCCAGGGGAAGCTCCATAATGGTGAAAGAGGCTGGCCCCCTTTCACAGGTCGAGAGAGAGAGAGAGAGAGAGAGAGAGAGAGAGAGAGAGACCACACAGAACAGTAAACAGGCAGGAGGGGGAGAGATGAGATTTCTTCCCCATTATATAGTTTTGGTGCAAGATCTTAGAACCCTTTCCCAGACTTGCTGGCTTCCTGAGTCTCTGGAATTTCCTTCCTGCACTGCCCTCCCAGGAAGGGATATTCATTTCTAGCTTCCCTGAGCCTCCTTACATCCTGACCCCTACTGAGAGACTGCCTTCCTGTGAACATCTTCAGAGACCCACCCAGGATTACTAAAAAGGTCAAGTTGACAACAAAACTTAACCATCACAAGTCCATCCCTTGTCGACTTGGCATCAAACTATGTCTCCTTACATCATACTTAATTTCCAAGTGAAGGCAGTAACAAGATCATAATTCCACCCAACATAACTGTCCCACGTACAACTGCAAAAGTGTCATTTCCCCCAACATAAGGCAAGCTCAAGAGAGCCTAAGGAACTGCGTTCTGTAAAATCAAAACAAGTTACATGCTTTTAACATATAATATCACAGAGTAAACATTTCTAATTGCTATGAGGCATAACAAGACTGGACCAATGCAAACTCAACAACCATTAGGCAAACATCAAACATCTTCAGTTCAAGTCTGATATCACAACCAGTGACTAACAGTCTCCAGATTTTCCAATTTTGCCCCCCCCCCCAGCTTGGCTGAGTAGCTGGGAAAGCTTCCATCGCTAGGCAACAGCACTCCATGGTAACCCTTGCATAGTCCTGGTATATCCAAAAAGTCTTTGGGTCTCCATGCAAATCATGGTCCATCTTCCAACGGCTTCACTGGACGATCAGGGTCTTCACGCCCTGTTCCATATACTTAATACTGGTGGGCAAGAGGCAGGGGTTCAGTGGAGGGGTTGGGAAAAGAGGGGCTGGAGAGAATTATGGGGGGATGATGATCAAAACATTATGTACATATATAAAAATTATAAATGAAAAATAAAACAACACAACAAAAAGGTATATAGGGAAAATATGTGCATCTCTGTATTCAGCTTAAATACATTTCAAATAAAGATGATAAAATAATATTTTTAAAGAGGCAGACATTAGATATCAGAAACAAAGTTATATTTTTTGCATCCCTAAGTAGAGTTCAAGGAAGGACTGCCTGGTGAGACAGTGATTACTATTCAGGCGGCTTCTGCTGTGTTCAGACACACTCTGTTTCTAACCACTAAGGTGAAGTGCCAGCGCTCTTCCTGGACGGCCCTCAGTGTCTCACACCACTCAGAATGAACAATGAATTCATTGCTATCTTTATTTCAGTATTTCTCTAAACACCCAGCCCCAGTGTGTGGCTGCTAAACCGTTGCTCGCCACTTCTCCTAAGTCATGAGGGAAATGTTCTCTCCGACTCTGAAATCCGTGCTTCCCAAACTGTGCTGCATTGATATTGCACAGTAGAGGTTAGGGCTGACAACAGCCAGGCCACTGAGGACTTCCATGGATACCACAGGATGGACAATTGGCCTTTAAACCCCATATTACTGAATGTTTCTACCTCCTTCTCCGAATTACAGCCTTGCATCCATGTGGTAAGTTTGCATTTTCCAAAGATAGTCATGGAGCTTCCTTGCTGTTCCCACACCCATTCAAGAACTCAAGTCCTTGGATCCAGGCAGGCCTTATGGCTGCTCTGACTAATGGAATCAAGTTGCACTGTATTAATTCAGTATAGTCCCAAGGTCCTGAGGTCACCATACTGTGAAAAGCCCCAGCTGTATGGAAAGGCCCTGAAGAATGACACCCCATGGAGAGAGAGGACAGGGAGGGATGGCATTGTCTTGAAAGATGGGCCAAATCCAGGTCTCAGCCACTTGTCCACCTTCCCAGAATGCTACAGGGCACCACACAGCTGGATCCATGAGAGAACAATCTATCATTCTATAAAATCAACACTATGATAAACATTCATAATGAGATGAAGATGATTTATGAGAAAGACATGAGTAGCTTATCTCTTAAAGTCTTTGCTAATTTGTAACCAGGACATCAACAAAAAGAGTAAAAGTCAATACAAAAAATATCAGCACAGTACAAAAAAATGTCCTAATGAAAGAACAAAGTGAATCTAATTTTTAAAAATACTTAAAAAGTGAATCCACCTTGATGGGAGGAATCTCCGGGAGTTCGAGGCGTCTGGGTTTTGGAGGGAAGGGGGAAAGGCACAAAGTTTCAGGGAAAAAAACATGTACAAAACATTTTTTTGGACAGAGACGTGGGCCAAACAGCTGAAAAGGACTGTGCCACTTGGTGAACTTATGGACAGTGCATATTCCTCACGGCCTCTGTGACCATGGAGGTTCACCTTGTGGTCATCTGGTGTGACCACAGAGGCAGTGCTGAGCAAGCCAGTGAAGTGTCACAGGATTGCCGGGTGGCACTGCCATTATTCCACTATTCGCCAGTAATATGCAAGCCAAGTAACGCTTAAACAATTGGACTTTGACTATGGGTATAATTCCATTAAACATTTCCAAACTAGATGTTCTTCTCATTTTAGGAATGAAGAGATCATCTGAGCTCAGAGATTAACCTGGTACAGTTCCAACATGCCTCTTGAGGATTGGTCCAAGCCAGCCTTTCTCCACGGTGGAGACCTGGCTCTTTAGACCTCCAGGGAACCAGTTCCACCAATCAGAGCTTCGGGAACTACTAACCTATAGCCACTACCTTCCTTTCTCCACATTCACTTAGCAGTTAACAATCAATTATCTTAGAAGTATTGTATTTGCCAAAGGGAGCTTATATATATAATTTCTTTGCAAAATATATTTTTCTTGCAAAAAAAATGCTTTCTTCCAACTGACATCAAGGGAGAACACATTTCCATTAGATACACAGACTTGTGCTGATTTCTTTGCCTTTGACCACAAATCATTCAGAGGCCAATTAATTGAACAAATAAAAATCCCTAGGTGAGCTGGCGTGGTGGCTCATGCTTTTAATCCCAGCACTCGGGAGGCAGAGGTAGGAGGATTGCCGTGAGTTCAAGGCCACCCTGAGACTACAGAGTGAATTCCAGGTCAGCCTGGACTAGAGCGAGACCCTACCTCAAAAAACGAAAAACAAAACAAAAAAAAAATCCCTAGGTGAGGGCCTGCCAAGGAATGGATTAAGTTCAGTCTCCCGAGGGCAGAGGAGATCTGCCAAATGCTCTGTAGCTAACACACTCCTAACCCTGCCCAGTCAGGGGCTACTGTGTGCTTTGAGAGCGAGATGCTCCCTGGTCAATGAAAACAAGTTGGCAGGGATGCTGGAATTTTGTATTCCTCTGCCAATGTACCAACGCATGCCAATACACCGATAATTTGGGGTGTCACATGATCCTTGTCTTCTAAATTCAAAGAATGAAATCCACAGACCTGAGGATAAGGTTCAGAAAGACTATATAGCCTATAGCTGTAGGGTAAGAGAGTTTTACAAAAAGGGGGGCGTAAGGGAAAGAAAGATACAGCTCTTGCCCACAGAGGCAAGACAGGGTTTGGGAAGCCTGAATTTAAGAGCAGGAAGCAAGGCAGAGCTCTTTCCCTGGGAGGAAATAGAGGATTTGAAAAGCCCACCTGGAGACTCAGGGTGGGAATTTTTTTTCCAATGTAGGGTCTCACTCTAGCCCAGGCAGACCTGGGATTCACTATGTAGTCTTGAACTCATGGTAATCCTCCTACCTCTGCCTCCTGAGTGTTGGGATTAAAAGTATGTGCCACCATGCCTGGCCTCAGGTTGGAGATTTTTAAAAAATTATTATTTATAAGCGGAGAGACAGACAGGGAGAATGGGCGTCCCAGAACCTCCAGCTGCTGCAAATGGACTCTCCAGATTTATAGATTTATGCGCCCCTTTGTGCATCTGGCTTTACATGGCCACTATGGAATTGACCTCAGGTCATTGGGCTTTGCAGGCAAGCGCCTTAAGTACTGAGCCAGCTCTTCAGCCCCAAGGTTGGGGACTTTCATGAACCCCTTGAAGGGCAGCTGAGTCCTGGTGTCAGGTGTCTGGAGAAGAGCTATATTCCCAGGAATCTTAGTTCTTTAGGGAGTGGAAAGACTCCCTAAGGGGGCAGAGTTATATACGGAAAAGGCAGATTCTTCTAAAGTTTCTGATCTGTAGTAAAGTGTAATTGATGCAGGATTTTTGGATTCGGGAGGGGCCTCCCAAACTTATGAACCCCAATATTGAGTTCTTATCCCATTTTAACAAAAAATTGACAAAAATAGACTCAAGAAGGCTAAACTATGAATTATTGAGTTTATGTTGGGAAAAGTCACAAATTGTGAGGTTTATTTCAGGGAAGTTGGGATCTAGGCTAGAGCGGAGCCACAAGCACATGGAAGACAGGGAACCCAACTCCGTGCGGAAACCCAACATGATTCAAGAGGTTCGGTTAAGAGAAAGGGAGACGTAGGAAGAGGCTGGAGATGGGCCATGAGCACGTGGAAGGTAAGTCCTACATGAAGAGATGTGGAAGAGACACATCCCCGTGTAGGAGGCACAGCATCCATCACAAGCGCCAAGGCAGTGAGAAATGGGTAGTGAGGAGAGTTATCCCATGGTTACCCCGAGTTTAGAGAAATTACCCAGGTAGCAGGCTGTGGTTGTCTGATCCAGGTGTCCCACATAAGCTTATGTGTTCTGAATGCTCGATCCCCAGCTGATGGCAATTTTGGAATTGGAACCTTGTTGGAGGGGTGTTGTTGTGGGAGGGCTTATGGGGGTTCTAGCCAGCTTCCCCTTGCCAGTGTTTGGCACACTCTCCTGCTGATGTTGGCCAAGAGGTGATGTCCACCCTCTGCCCATGCCATCGTTTTCCCTGCCATCATGGAGCTTCCCCTCGAGTCTGTGAGCCCTAATAAACCCTTTCCTCCACAAGCTGCTTCTGATTGGATGTTTGTCACAGCGAGAAAGATCAATAGAACACAGGTCCAGAGTTTAGAGGAAATGCCCACATGATGCATCTATAGTGTAAAGGAAATACACACGTCATGGACTCAGAGATTAGAAGAAAATCATACATGTAATTAAAGACGTGATGCATCTATAGTGTAAAGGAAATACACACGTCATGGACTCAGAGATTAGAGGAAAATCATACATGTAATTAAAGTGAGAAGTTACCCAAAAATATAAAGCAGAAGCAAACGGAAAATTACTCAGGCCAAGAAACAATGCTCTGCTCTCCCTCTCCCCACCCCCAAGCCAGGCTGGTTGGGGGGGGGGAGCCAGACTTACTTGTATGCAGGCAGAGAGAACTGGAAATAGCATAGACAGGTCTTTATAGTCGATTGAAAGTGTATTTTTTTTAATCAGATTCGGGTATATAAGGGGGATACCAGATTGGTTTGTAGATTCAAACCTGCAACTTTTCAGCTCTCCCTCCTCCACAGCTGGACTCAGTCACTGGTGTTCTAATAACGCTGGTAGAGCTTTTGCTAAGTCTCCGCTTGTGGTTCCTTTTTGGAATCACACCAGCATCACATTTTGTACATTTGGCAAACAAATGTTGTCATTGTGCCTTGTTGCTAGGAGCGAGCTTACTACTGGGGTCTGCTATAGACAAGGCTGAATAGGCAGGAAGGCAGCTCTTCAGGAGAGAAAGGTAATTAACAGAGACATTGGGAAAGAACCTCTTGGATCACAGCAATCCGTTAGCTATTATGATCCGGAACTGATTTTTTTCTGTATCTGACATAATATTTGCATGTCACACAGGAGTATTATATTTACAATTAAAAGTGGAAAATAACATGGGATGAACTTAAACGTGAAGGTGTTAGCTGAGAAAACACGAAACTGTGCCTGTAGAAGGAAGGAAAGCAGGCATTCTTAATTTGAATAAAAATAGCTAGTTGAAATTTTTGTAAATGTGAAGACTTGGCTTAGGTAAGGTAGGGAGTATAAGAAACTAAGAATATATTCATTGTCAGCTTAATTAAAATTAAGATTAGCCTCATTTTCATCATTTAGGAATATATCAAATGATATTTGAAATAAATACCTTGGATAACTTAAAATTTAAAAACATGGAATAGTTTAAGAAGTTAATAATTCTGCAAGCTTTTAGTTATCAGGTTTAAAATTCACTTATAATAGTATGTGCTTTCCTTTAATACAGATGGTTCATAATTCTTATTTTCTTGTAGTATATTCAATGCTCACTTTCTACATAAATGAGTGTTTTCCAAAGGGGAGGGAGCCTTAGATTTAGAAGAACAAACAGAAGTGTGTCAGGCTGGAAAAGCCAACATCAAACCCTGCAGCAAAATGTCCAGGTTCTTGGACCTGCAACACAATCTCTGAATTCAAAATTCTGCCCCTCCAGCTTTAAGTGCTTGCTTTCTGGGCAAGACTGACCTGGGCCAGAGAAAGGAGCTTTCCTTGGAAGCTACCCCATAGTCCTGGTATCTCAAAAATCCTGGGGTTTCCACTGTCACCCATGTTTTAACTTCATGGCTCATACCATGGCCGCTCTTGACCTCTATGCAGGAACTATGACCCCATTCCACACCCCTAGGGGCTGTCCAAAAACTGTGTGGCAAATCCAGTGACCCTCTCTTTCCTGCATTTGTCATACTTCAAAATCAGTATAAGGTGGACTGCTAAATCCAGGGAGTAACGAAGAGTTTGAGAAGCAGGAATAGTCCTTTACCATTCTTCCTTCAGGCTCCCTCCTTTCAAGCGCGAATCAGCACGGCTCTTACTGCCCCAATGCAGAACAGCTGGCCCACTCTCAATGGCGGCCATCTCTCGAACCATTGCAGCTGAAACTTGCAGTCTGTGCTTGGCTCACATTTCCCAGCCGTTACTTTTCAAATGAACTGTGCTTACACTTTCAGGATACGGGCAGACACAGCCAGAATATCACATGAACTGCCTCGAACCTGGTTCCACAAAGTTCCTATTCTCTGAAACCTCAGAAGCCAAGCCTCCTTTCCACAGTTCCATATGCATTTAGGTCTTTCAAACTCTAAGCAGAATAGTCCGTCAAGCTCTGCTTACAGCACTGCAAGCCATCTCTCAGTTTAAAAGTTGCAAATTCTTCCATAGTCCTCACACCAATAAGACCAAAAGACACAGTCAGGCTTATTGCAACAACTACCCCACTCCTTGCCACAAGTTTCTGTAGCAGTTACATTCTTGCTGCTGGAATAAAATACCTGAGAGCAGAAGCAGCATATGGGAAGAAAGGGTTCGTTTTATTCAGGCTTACAGTCTTGACCGGAGAGACTTCATCTTGGCAGGAAGCTGCAAGAAAGAGAGCTGGCGAACACTGGAAAGCGGAAATAGTAAACGTCAAGGTCAGACCTCATTGGTATACCTCCCCCAGAAAGGCTCCACCTCCCCAATTGCCACCAGCTGGGGCCCAAGTATTCAAAATATGTGAAGCTTAAACACAAACGCATGAGGTTGTGGGGGACACTTGTTGCCACTAGTTTTTTCCCTGGGAAAATGTGAACACACATCTGTTCACTCCAGATAGGGCACAGATGAGAGACCGAAGTCTGACTACACCAAAACCAATGAGCTGATGGAGGCTACAGAGCAGGGTGAGGGTCGCCTACAGGAGCAATGATGGCATCACCAGAAAGCCCCTCCCCAGCCCAGCGCAGGGGGCAATTCCTAGAAAGCATCTCTGGAGCCCACTGCACAGCCTGCAGGCAGCTCAGCTGGGGTCTACATGATTTGCAGGTCAGCTCAATCTGAAAATCTCCCAATTTTCCTTCTTCCCAGACCCCCAGGAGGGAATGTTTTCATTGGTACATAACACTGGTCAAAGTCCACCCTTTAACAGTGGTTTACCACTCCTATAACCTTGGGGAATGGTCATGTGACCTTTTAAATTTCAGTTCTCCCAGACATGTCGACCTCTCGATTCCCTCCTCCCCCCATGAAGGAATATTTCAATGATGAGGAATCTGCTGTACAATACACATTACACTCAAATTTAACATCATCTTAAAATACATTTGTGTACATGTGCACATTTTAAAATCTGACCACTTGATGGCCATAGATTTTGTCATGTAGGTTTTTCCCCAGACTTAAAGACCAATAAAGACAGACTACATGAAAAGAACTTGAGCACATGCTGATGGCTGCCCAGACCTAGAACATAGGACATGAGGAAAGGAACAACGGGCATCTCTTTTTCGCTTTAAACTTCTACTCACACTAGGAACTGAAAATAATTTCAGCTAACTTAACAATTTCAGCTTCTAATAAGTCAATGGTATCGACATATCAACAACGCACAAAGAGACATGGGCATATACCCTTCCCCATCAAAGCACAGGCCCCGGTGGTTACGTAGCTTTCAGTTAGATTGGAACTGATCATTTGCTAGTTTAAAGTTCAAGGGCTGCTCAGATCATTTCCTCCGTAGGACCAAGCCATCCGTAATCAAAAGTCTGGACTTTCAAATGTGTGACTATTCTTCCAAAATTTACATCTTAAAGACAAGGCATATGGGACTGAAGAGATTGCTCAGTGGTTAAGACACTTGCTTGCAAAGCCTGATAACCCAGATTCAATTCCCCAGTACCCATGTAAAGCCAGACACACAAAGTCATCTGGAGTTCATTTGCAGCAGCAGGAGGCCCTGGTGTGCCCATATTCATTCTCCCTACCCTCTCTCTCTTTCCCTCTCCAATATATACAGACAGGGAGTCGTAGTCAGCCACACGTCGCTGGGATGAATCTTCAGACCACGCATAATTTGGGGGAGGAAAGTATTTATTTGTAGCTATAGATATAGGGGAAGTTCCAGAATGCAAAAGAGGCTGCTCCCTTTCACAGGTCCGAGCAGAGAGAGAAACCCATCACCAACACCACACACACAGAGCAGCAAACAGGCAGGAGGGCCAAAGAGCAAATTTCTTCCCATTTATATAGCTTAGGGTGGGGTCTTACAACCCTTCCCCAGACTTAATGGCTTCCTAAGTCTCTGGAATTTCCTTCCTGTACTGCCCACACAGGAAAGGATGTTTACTTCTAGCTCCTTTGAACTTCCTTACATCTTGCCCCTACTGAGAGGCTGCCTTCCTATGAACATCCTCAGAGACCCACCCAAGATTACTTGAAAGGTCAAGTTGACAACAAAACTCAACCATCACACAGGGCATGAAGCAAGTACTAGCAGTTTGAATTTTAAAATACTGTTTTTTTTTCTTATTCTTTCCCTCTGGGAAGACTCTACAGCAACTGCAGTGTAGGAGGGACAATCTTTAGTAATGGCGTGGCCCAAGGTCTCTCTGGCTCTGAGGAAATGGCTGTGGTGAGGGGAAGAAGAGACAGTCCTAGCACCCAGGGAGAGGAGGGAGTTCAACTTATCCCACCCTGTAGCAGTTGACCACAGAAACATAGAAAGAAAACCTAAAAAGTCAAGTTCATGTGCATTACCTGTCCTGCCCTTATTTCCAAGGGAGGAGGACTTGGAGAGAAGGAAAGCAGCAGATTCCTCTGGGGAAAATGTCATGTTGGAAGGCCTGAAGGTGGAGCTCAAGGGACAGGAAAGAGACTCAGTGCACCCTTAGAACAGGCCAAGGGCCATCTTAGAAGCTGTGCTTTTGGAAGTAACTGAACTTTAAGCAGACCAGCAGAGGGGCAGAGACAGGTTAGGCAAAGCAGATTGGCTGACTCACTCATCACTGTAGTGCCTACCCTGGAGGGACCTACAAATGATGGAGGGTTCGAGAGTGCTCGAGAACCTTTCTCAGCGCTCAGTGGGCTTCAGTGAGCTGAGATGCCTGAGAGCCACCCCTAGAGTCAGTGGCTGATTGTACATTGACGAGGAATGAAGGAATGCGGGAGGGGCTGGGGGGGGAGAGAGATAAAGATACACAGATAGATAATAGATAGAAGACAGGCAGACAGACAGACAGACAGACAGATCTGCCATTCAACATTGTGCTATGTGCAACTATAGATTATGACCAGGCAGTGTTACAAAGGAGAAACAATTTTCTTTTTGCTCTGACTTCACCCCTGTGATTTTAAGGAAGGAGAGACCCATTGTAGGTCTCACTTCACTCTGGATCCACCAGGACTTTAGCTCCAGGAGGGGGAGATGCCTGGGGTGGAGGGGTATGAGGGCAAAGTCTGAGCAGAGTGTGGTAAACCCTGGCCATCAGTTGGGTGAAGAAATAGAAGTGGTGGTAATATTTTCACACCTCTTTAGATCTTCCCAGTGTGTGATTCAAGGCTACCCAGAAAAGAAGAAAAAAGACAAACCCGAGAGGAGGGTGTGCTGTCTTTGTGTCACAGGTGGGTGAGGGGCACTAGGGGTGTGGGTGCCAAAGACACATCACTGACTCAGCGCTGAGCCTGTTGGGAGCGCCAAGTCTGGAGGAATCTCAGCAACCTGATAGATGCACCAGAGGACAGCTGCTGGGGTTGGGCATGGAGAGGACACAGCAAAGGCAGGAGGGGGAAGGGGGCTCCAGAGAGATCAGGGAAGCCCTGCTAGCCCCCTGGCTTGGGCCCCGTGGCCCCCTTCCCTCTGCTGCACGGAGCTGTGCTTTCCCCAAGGCAGGGACTGGATTCACTTTGTTTTGTTTTTCTTTCCATATGTGCTTCACACACTGAAGCAAGCAGCTTCTGCTGAGCACATTGGTCACAAAAATAGCCTCCCCTTGATGAGTGGGAGACTGTGGCCTGGATGGGAGTAACACGTAGGAGGCTGGTCACATGGAGAAAGCTACTACCTCGCAGAGCAGACCGTCGATCTGCAAGTACAGAAAAGAAGAGGGAAGCCGGGCGTGGTAGCGCACCCCTTTAATCCCAGCACTCGGGAGGCAGAGGCAGGAGGATCGCCATGAGTTCAAGGCCACCCTGAGACTATGTAGTGAATTCCAGGTCAGCCTGGGCTAGAGTGAGACCCTCGAAAAACCAAAAAAAAAAAAAAAAAAAAAAAAGAAGGAGGGAAACTTTCATCATCTTATGTGGACCAAAGGGGATTGTCTCTGGGTCCAGGGTTTCATCTCTGCAAATTCTTTACTTCTTTTTTTTTGTGTGAAGAAGCTTAACTTTCTCACTAGGCCTGCTTCACCTAGAATCAGGATGCAAGGACGGTAGTGTTTCTTGGGAAGAGGAAGACAAAGATCTTAGAACATATAAGTCTTGCTCATATGTAGCTCTGAACTGCCCAGGGGAAAACTGATTGATATTTCCTTTGAGGAGTTAAAAAGGAATGCCTTCAGACTAACTTCATGACAGGACTATCAGAGTCAGACTAAGCCTCAGGAAGTCCCTACTCAAACCTAAGGTCCAGAGAGACGCCATGGAGGTTTGCAATCCACAGGTAAAGCACTCAGCACTTCCCCTGGGGAGTTCTGCTGAAGGCTCTGTCTTGGCATGTCTTGGGGAAGGCGTCCCTCAACAGGACATGATTTAAGGCCTCAGCATTCCTTTCATTGGAAGAAAGGGACCAAGTCCAGAACCAGACCCTGGGACCCGCTGACAAGACACCAGGACACAAGCCGGGCTCATTTGCTCCTGTCTTCCAAATCCACAGAGCTCACAGTGAGAATCACAATCAGTCCTGAAAGACCCTCAACTTCTAAACTGAACACCGTCAGTGTTAATGGGCTTTGTTGACTCTCGCTGCATTAAAGTTGGTGGCCTCAAATCCAAGGTCTAGTAAGACAGGGATGAATGAAAACACGCCAGCTCCTCGTCATGGCGACCACGTGAGAGTCCACTGGGTCCTACTTGCATATTAATAAATCACACTGCCAAAGATAGACAAACCTCCTTACAAACTATTGTAATTTATCATTGTTCCCCACTGTGACAAACCGTGTGATGTGAACAAATCAAACTCTTGTGAAGTTTTGTTCCAGGGTGAACAGAGGTTAGACCTTATTATAGAACCGCTGAGATTTCACAAGTGACGTCAAAAGGTCTTATATTTAGAAACTACTCTCTGTTCACCGTGTGCCTCATCAGCCCTGTCAACCTCTGCTGCTGGCAGTCACTCAGCACCTGGCTTGGCGTGTCCCTCACAGGCCCGTCCCTTGGGCTCTTGGCTACATTCTGATTCCCTGCCCACTCCTGAGCCCCCAGGATCCTGAGGTCACTGGTGCCCATGAGCCTGCTCCTTCCTCTGTCCCCTCGTGTCTGCTCTTGGACATCACAGAAACCGCCAGAGCTACTTTTTAAATGTAACTCTCTGAGATTTTATCCACACCCTGCTATCTCGTTCTTTCAAAGGGAGGTCTACTCAAGATATATTTTCAAAACTAGATTTGTGTCCCCTGTATTCTTCTTCATCTACCCACTACCTACCGTCATAGATGTCTTGCGTCAGAAAGCCTAAGGGTTGGTGAGTGATGCTGACCACACAGAAGCCTGAGCGCTTGTGCAGATGTGTCAGAGGACAAAGACCAGATGTGCCTCCATCCCTGTCATCATTCCCTGGAAGGAGAGGACCCAGCATGCTTGGTGCCTGTGCAGGGGTCTACACCAGGCTGGTGGGCATTGCCCACATTCCATGGTACTTCTAGAAAGAGTAGCTGCTGTGAGCCTCACTACACAAATGAGGAAACCGAGGCTTTTGGAGATCAATTGACTTTCCTAAAGACACACATCTGGTGTCATGGTTTGATCCAGGTGTCCCCCACAAACAAATGACTGTTCAATTGATTGATCCTCAGCTGATGGCAGTTTGGGTTTTACAACCTTGCTAGAGCTGTGTTGTCAGGGGCGGGCTTATGGGGGTTATAAGCCAGCTTCCCCTTGCCAGTATTTGGCACACCTTCCTGCCGCTGTTTGCAGTGCTATGGCAGAGGTGATGTCCACCCTCTGCTCATGCCATCGTTTTCCCTGCCAGGATGGAGTCTCCCCTGGAGTCCATAAGCCAAATAAACCCATTCCTCCACAATCCACTTTTGCTTGGGTTCTTTCTGCGCAGCAACTAGAAAGCTGACTACAACATCTGGAAAGCCTCAGAATGGGGTTTCAAACCAGGCCCGTCTTGTTCCAGATCCTGGCCTGTGAACTACCGAGCAGCACTACTTTCCTTATGCTGGTCAAAGCTCTTCAAGCGCCACTTTCAGGCCCTTC
>PVHP010002711.1:25313-86261 GCA_004024765.1 Zapus hudsonius
AAGCTTTTGAAACTCTGAAGAAACAACAGTCAATAACTATCCTCGCAGTGTGTGTGATACGGCCTTTCCTGAAGATCAAGTCAGTTGTGTGTAGCTAGAAGCTCTGGAAGGAAGGGTCTGCAGCCTTCCAGCTGTCCACATCTGGGTCTTTGTCTGGGTGTACCTTCAGAGATTTAGACAGGCTCCTTACACAAAGCTGAAGTCTTTCCAGCGGAGACCCACTTCCAGTGTGCGATGGAGGGTCAGGCTGCAGTAAGGCCACACGTGAACAAGGTCACTCAACTCTTCCCTGTACTCCTCTGTCCCCCTCATAGGTGTTGATCTCAGGGTTGATCCCTCAAAAATATCTATCACAATGAATTCCATGAAAACCTGCCCAGAGAACCCAGCCTGCAAGAAGGATCTATCTGCACAAACTATTGTAACGAAATATTGCATGTAAGGAAAGAGTCATTTAGACTGAATATTTCTTCCTATATTTGCTGTTTTGTGGTATCAGTATTAGCAGGGATGACTACTTACTATTATTTCAAATAATATTTAGGACTGGGGAGATGGCTCAGTGGATAAAAGGGCTTGCTTGCAAATTCCACTGGCCTAGATTCAGTTCCCCAGGACCCACTAAAGCCAGATGCACAAAGTGGTGCATGCATCAGAGTTCATTTGCAGTGGTGAGAGGCACTGGTGCACCAATACACATGTTCTATCTCTCCTTAAGTAATGCATAAATCCGTTCAATCCTTTTAACTCATTTATCAGCCTGTGTTCCTTCCTGGGAAATTCATTCATTATGAAGCTCTTTGGATCCACCTGTTCTCCATCATGGGTGTGGTAGATTATTAAGATGACTGACTTCCTGTCTCCATGTCTTTAGTGGGTTGGCAATACTTCCTGTCAAAAAGTAGGCTGACCATGAACTTTGTGGTGAGAGCCATGAGGTCCCAGTTCCAAGGTCAGCCTTGGAGTGGCTCTTTCTCTAGGGTCCCTGCCAGACACCATGTGGGAACCCTTGGTCATGCCATGGGATGCTGTGGAGCCCCTGAGGAGCTGCCACAAGCTAGCTCTGCTGAGGCCACAACAGTTCCCAGCAGTCAGGCAGATTACAGCGGAGCCTGGCCAACCCCAATGCTGATCCACAAAGTGGTTCTATGTAAGTAGCTGTTGTTTGAACAACAAGCTTTGGGACAATTTATCATGCAGCAAAAGCTACTTTTGAATTTTTGGGTAAACTGGTCCATTTCTCAAAACATCAGTGCTATAGCTAGGAGAATCTGGAGGCTCAGGAAGGTGACAGTGACAAAGAGAGGCCCTGTCTTAAAGAGAAACCCCTCAGGTTACCCTCTGACTTCCACATGTGGGCTGTGGTGTGCACACACACACACACACACACACACACACACACACACACACACACCTAAATAATAAAAACGGAGAGAACATTTTAAAACAGAATCAGCATTTTTTTCTATTCTCTACTCCCATCTTTCAGTTTTGAATTTCCAAGGCAAGGATCTGATAAAAAATATCCTGAATAGATGGAGAGGAATACAGAAAAAATTCTATACATGGGTACTAGAAATTGCATTTTAAAAACAGCTTCAGAAATGACTTCATAGTCCAAGAAATGAACTACTAAACAAAAAATACAATATTTGCAAAGAGAAAGCTGGAAAAAGCTAGAGCTGCCTGTAGCCCTATGGAGAAAGAAGTCATCAACGGTGGTGAACATCAGTGGATCTTGCAAGCCTTAGGATTGGCCAGCCAGGCCAAATGTGCCAACTGGGGCAATAGTGGCACGTCTATTGTGGGGGAAACCAATTACTCTCTAATTGGACTGGAGGCCTGCTCCACGGGAGGGAAAGCATGCGTGGTACTGAAGACCTTGTCAAAAGCCTATAGTGGGGGAGGTCATGAGCTCTAGGGGAGTAACGCCTGCTGTTGTCTGGCTAAATGCATACATTATGCCCACCAAACTTAGAAGCATTCTTTTTGTTTTAATGACCATACCCATATATTAATGCTACTCTCACTCTTGTCTAAAGAAGCTTCTCTTTTCAGATGGCGGTGACCACTGGGATAACTCAAAAGACACACTAGTGCTGAGGAGAAGTGACCATGGAGTGTTCAGCACTGGGACATCTCTATCACACTTCCTGAGGCTCAGGGTCCATTACGGAAGAGGTGGCGGAAAGACTGAAAGAGCCAAAGGAAGGGGAGGACTGTTTACAATGCAAACTTCCAGACACAAAGTGACCTTGATATCCAGGCTTCCCAGTGCCTGACGCTAGACCTTCATAACGGGAGGAAAAGATGATATTGAAACAAAATAGAGACTAATTGAGAAGGGGAGGGGATATGTTGGAGGGTGGATTTGAGAGGGGGAAGTGGAGGTGGGGAGGGAATTATCATGGTTTATTGTGTAGAATTATGGAAGCGGTCAACAAAAAGTTTTAAAAGTTCCTACATTGTCTTATGTTCCTCTATCCTATGGACTCAAAAGTGGTGAATTCTGAGGACAGTCTTAGAGACCCTTTAGGAATCTAGAAAGTTCCTTTGAGCTAACGAAGAGAGGGAGGGATGAAAATGAGGAAAGAGAACAAGAGAGGAAAGAAGAAGGGAAAGAAAGAAGGAGGGAAGGAAATCTCTGTTTCTCGAATCTTTACATGGAAGTAAAGCAGCCATGTGCCTCATTAGAACTCGAGGTTTTATTGGCAGGGCTCCTAGACTTGAGCTTCAAGTACCCTTTCCACACTGCCAGGATCAGAGTTGTGTGCAGTATTCCCAGTGTACAAGGCCTGGGATGCCCAGGAACAGGGCTTTCTGGCTTGTTCATGGAGCACACCATCTCTGGACACTGCAGCCTCCTGTTTCTAAGGCTCTTTGGATCATCTCCCTGACCTGGCCCTGCACCAAGACCTGAAGTTGTCTGACTCTATGGCCAATACTGGCCGTTGCCTTTAATCCAAGCTGGATGTAGAACTAATTTTCCTTACTTAACTGAGCCATCCATCCCATTAACCAAGTAAGAAAAAAAGGGCAGGGTGTTTTAGAATCAGGTCTTGGTTCAAATTGTACATCTCCTTTGTACTTGACCTAGTGAGATTATGGACAAGTGATTTAACCTCTTTGGCTTCAGTTTTCTCCGACACTGCAAAATGAGTGAGTAGACTTCATTTTACCTGCAGCAGGAGGACTTGAAGTGAAAAATCAATAGACTCAAGTTTCTCTCTGTCAGCTTTTCTAATATCTTGGTGGGATCGCCATACAGGGTATAGAATTCTCTTTCCCATGAGCCTTCAAAACCATGGCCCAACTCATGACGCAGAGATGTCAGCGAGTCCCTTCCCCCGGGTGTGTCACCCTTGTGCTTTCTGAAGGCCTTCTGTGGCCCCCTTTGGTCTCTCAGTATCAATATTAATAAGCCTTCTGCTTCTGACCTACTTAACAAAAAGTTATTTCTTCTTAATATAATCGCTGTCTTGTTTGCCTCCATCCGTACTCTAAGCTTCGTTAAGATACACTGGAAAATGCAGATATTTTCATTTGAAAGGTAGCAGCCAGTTCTTTGCTTCAGAGGAGTAGGAAGCCAGAATGAAGATGCCTGTGCTGCTCCTTTTCAGTGTTCTAAAGGTAGCAAAACCAATTACCGGCAAACATTTGTGACATAAGTGAGCAGAGAAATAGATGCACAGTGAGGAATGGTTCCATTAAACAGATAGTTTCAAGATTTTCTTTCATGCCGGAGCAGTAAAATTGATTAAATAAGCCCCCACCCCTTGGCAGAGTAACCTGAAAATATGCTAAACATCCCATTTATCAAGGAAGGAACCCTGGTGATGCACCTGATCCCTAGAACATTGTTCGTGTCCTACAAGAGAGGAGATCTGTGCTACACAGGGAATAATAACTCTCAGAGCTTGCAGCCAGGAAACATGTAACTTAGTGAGAGAAACACGATTGGGGAAGTTGTCACACTAAAGCATTATGAAAATGACAGAAGTAGATGGTCAGAGTTTATCTGGTTCTGACCTGTAGTCTGGGGGTCAAAGGTGGCCAGTGAAACACAGCTAGAAGCAATGAAGGCCAAGTTCACTCAGCATTTACTGCAGCAAGGGAGAAAGACGTCAGTGTGGAACTGAACTCCCTTCTCAATGCCAGAAGAGGACAGCCAGGAATTTACAGCTAAAAAGAGGAGGGAGGAAGGCAGTGGACAGAAAAGCTCACCTGAACATCAAAGTCATGGGGATTCCCAATAAACTGACCTAATAGGATTCCTGACAGTGGAGGTACAGAGGTCTAGACATCATGAGGAGAGAGGGGGAGCTTCATCTCTACAAGTGTCAGAGGTCAGGAGGACGGAAAGTTCTCTAGACTGACTTGCTGTGCTGTTCCACAACAGCGGTGTCTGGACCCAAGGGTGAGAGGTGCTCAATCGGAAGAGCCCTCTGAAGCTGTGTCAGAAGGTGAAAATTGAAAGCTGATTAATGCCGGATGAGGGTACATTCCAAGTGTGAAGGCCAATTGATTTCTGCGAGTTGGAAAACTTCTCTAAAAGGTTTCAGTACTTTTCTGCCATCACATTTGGTTGGCATTGGGTGTTACCTGGTAAATGAACTAGACATAGAGTTTAGGGCTGGAGAGATGGCTCAGTGATTAAGGCACTTGCCTCCAGTGCCTAAGGCCCTGGGTTCAATTCCCCAGGACCCACGTAAGCCAGACCCACAAGGTGGTGGCCCTGGTGTGCTCTCGCTCTCTCTCGCTCTCTCTCTCTCTCTCTCTGCTTGAAAATGAATAAATAAAATATTTTTAAAAAATGAACTAGACATGGAGTTTTAGAGACCTGATTCACTCATTAATGCTGTAATCTTGGACAACACACTTCATGTTAAGTGGTGTTTTATCAAAGAACCAAGCTCTGTAGACCCAGGAAAGGAGACTGAGGACAGTGACCTGAGTAGCCAGAAAAGACTCTCTTCTTTCCAGTGCAGTAAGCTGACTCACACCTGAGCCAAGCAAACCACCAACTCTGCATAGACACTCTATTTGGAATATTCTCATACATTCTGGGATCAAGGTCTGATGTCAAATTAGATATCTCAATTAAAGGCTGAATATACTGGAAATCTCCATCCATTCCAGGAGGATGAATAGGCCTTGGCAAGATCACTTTTTGTGTATATAATTAGTCATCCTAAAAGACAGTAGTGGGGGTCCTTTATTATGCAAAGCAATTAGTATTACACAAACGACTGACTCAAATTACAACATCACTTTCTGCCGGTGCTGGAGGATACAGGCCAGATCTCTATTAGGTATCCATATGCCTTTTGAATCTTCTGTTCTGAGTATAATAACTCTTGAGTACAGAAGGAGACATTGCATGGCTAATTTAAGGATGCTGAAGAGCAGAAACAAGTTCGCTGAGTCTGAAAAAATTAGAGCAGCGTTTTTACTCTGCCCCCACAAAATACAAATACAGAAACGGGGTTTCTACTTTCCAAGTTTTCATTCTGGAAATAGCTTTCTTGCTTGCTTAGAGAATGATAGCAACCCATCACAGTACTTTTGCAGATCTGTTTTAGAAACGAGGTGGCCCAAGAAGGGATCAGGAATGAAGTGGATGCGTGGTAGGCGGCTCAGCGGCCCTGAAATAGCAGCAGCGCCCTACGATGTGGGGCCTGTGAAACTGGACCAGCCAAGCAAAGACAGAACCCGAGACCTGCTTCACATCTTATGCAGTTGCTTCTCCAAGAAAGTGGCTCATGGGAAATTGTCGACTTGAAGTAACCCCTTTGAGGGGGACATGAGGAGAGGGGGAGAGCGACTGGTGGGGGAAACAAATACGAGCAAAGTACAGTGATATTTATGTAGGAAAATGTCAGAATGAAGCACATGATTTTGTCTGTTCCCTTCAAAAAATGAAGGAAGAAAATTACACCAAACAAAAGGAAGATGAAAGAGAATTGTCTGCTTAAAAGCACCGCCCAGAGGGACGGTGGTATAGCTCAGTGGTAGGTGCTTGCCGAGGAGGCATGAGGCCCAGAGCTCCGGCCTTAGCAGGGCACAAATAAAGTTTGCTTAGGAATGAATGCCAAGGGTCAAAAAACACACAGAAAGAGGCTGGATTTCATTCATAATTGAAAAAAATGACTAAAATAGGACTTTTTCATGTCTCTGCTAGTCATTTTTTTATCTATCTATCTATTTATTATTTTCTGCTGGTCTTTGAAACGTCTCCTATTAGGTCCTGTTGCAGTCAGAGCCGTCTTAGAAAACAGAAATCCAGTCACGTCTTTGCACTGGTGCAAACCTTTCATTGTCTTCCCAGTTGGTTTGTGAGGAATGTTTCAGCATCGATTAGAGCCTATGGAACGTTGTGCAACACTCCGGGACAGGCTCCCATGGTGCTGGGTAACACGCTGCAGGTGAAGGTCATTTAGCTGCTTTTTAGTGAGCAATGGGATGGTTAGCTACTTTTTGGCTCATATAGATAAGGCTGTATGTAATATCCTACACATTCCTTCTTATTGTTATCTTGGAGTGATTAGGGAGGGTGTCAGAAGGTACTTTTAGAAACGTAATAAATACTTCCAGATTGCCTACCAAGCTAGCTGTCTGGAATACATGTTGTCAGTGTGCATTTTGTTGTGCGTGTGTGTGTGTGTGTGTGTGTGTGTGTGTGTGTGTGTGTGTGTGTGTGTAGTGTGAGAGCTCTTCGTTTCTGGCACCTTTGCCTATATGGACGTCTACATGCTCTGTACTGCTCCTTGGACAGATGTCTGTTCCTTCCCGGTTCTGGGAAATCTGGTCTGCTCTGTAACTGTTTCCTCGATGTTGCCACACCCATCCTGTCTAGTTTTGCTTGTGGATGTTTGCTTTATCTCTAATTTTCTTCTCATATTTACCCAGTTCCAGTCCTTTGTACGGTATCACAGGGGAATTCCTTGGATCAATCATTCAGCACTCACATTTGTTCTTCAGGAGGGTTCATTTTATTTAATTTCATTGTCTGTGTATGTATGCGTGCATGGTGTGTGTGTGCATGTGCATGTGTGTGTATGCATGCATGGTGTGCATGCGTGTGTGTGCAGCTGTGCACACTTGTGCACGTGTGTGTGGAGGCCAGAGAAGGGTGTCATGTGTTCCTCTGTCTCACTCACTGGTCTCTCATTGAACATGGAGCTCTGTCTTTGGTTAGATGGTGACCAGGGCCCCCAATGGCTCTTGTGTCCACCTCCCAGTGCTGGGTCCCAGACTTTTACGTGGTGCTGGGAATCAAGCTCAGGTCCTCCCTCGTGTTTACACCCTGAGCCATTGCCACGGCCCCAGCATCCATCCTAAAACACGACTTCCAACTTCCACTGCCTTCACTGGGCACAGATCACTGTGGTGGATGCTGCATCTGGCCCCTTGGTCTCAGAAGGTAAGGGGCCAGGCCCTGCCCTGCTATTATCATTGCCAGGGCCTAGCATGGCTACATGGGGTCGTCTGGGGTCACTACACCTGGTATTTGGGAGGTGGGAGATACAGGCTCTGGTAAGACCATAGTCACTGAGGGTCAAAACAAACCCTTCATGCACAGAATGGATGGTGTGAGGACAGGAGAATGGAGCAAGACTCGGTGGACAGGAACAGCACCTCCCAGGGGACACCAGGCCTCCGTGGACCCTCCAAGCAGCCGAGACATTTGCTCTGACTTGGGAGCCAGAGCGTACTTCCTTCAGGACACTCCCGAAGTCGGAAGCCCCGGGGAGAGATTATCATATACTTAGTATCTGCCTAAACTTCCCTTGGAGCTCATCAACCAATGCCTTGCTGCTGAGAAGACTCATGCAGCCTGTGGCAACCTTGAATTCAAACTTCCAAAGCCTCAAAGCCGGGCTTGAGGAGCTGACAAGGTAGCCTCATGTCCGACCAAGGAGGACAGACAGACCAGAGCTGGTGATCACAGGAGTGGCCCAAGGCTCGATCCCCACGTGCACAGAAGAGGTAATGAAAGAGTAAAAGTTTCTATTGATTTTGGTTTTATTTATGTGCGTGCTGTCAGAAGCACAGCACACACGTGGAGGTGTTGGTCCTCGCCTCGTCTGAAACAGGCTCTCACTGTTCAGCACTACTTTCACCCAGTCAGCAACCCCTCCCACCCCACTTCCAGAAGGTTCTCCTGGTCTCTGCCTCCCATCTTTCTGTGGCTGTATTAAGATTACAGATACTGTGTTCAGGCTCCAGTGGGTTCTGGCAAGCTGAATTCGGGTACTCACACTTGCACACAAGAAGTATCTTATCCAGTGAACCCTGAACCATCTCCCCAGCCCCGAAAGTTCCTATTTAATTTAGAAGAAAGACAAGGAAAGCCAGAGACTGAGTGTGGCTCAGAGGCAGAGCACTGCCTAGTATGCACGAGACAATGGCTCCTGGGAGGAGGGACCAATTCAAGGCCTGAGAAACTCAGATCCAACTGGTTCTGGAATATTCTCAGAAAGGGGAGTGTTGGGAAGTCTCCAGAACAGAAACCACATGCTTTCCTACAAATGAAAGTTTCACAAATTAACCAGAAAGCACCAGCTACCCCATGAGGAGAGAATTGCAATTAGCAAAACGAGCCCAGCCTCCTTCAGCTTAGAAGCCCCTTGTTCTAAGGTCCAGCCTAAAGTCTTTCATTTCTAGAGAGTAATGATGTGCCAAAGGAGTCGGGTGCTAAGGTTTCTCTTTTTTCTCTTTTTTTATTGTCCATAATGAGTTACATTATTTAGTGGGCAAACAGTGAGTTGTTATCCCCAATTCCCGATGCCTCCCCTCCCCCATCCCCAATCAGCTGAAAGTTTCTCTTTTGAAATTGCTTATTGTGATTCACCCAGTTGTCAAAACTCAAAAGCATCAGAGGGAAAAAAAAAAGCTTTTTAGAAAAAAAGCTAAAAGAACAATTGCTAAGAATCTAACCTTTATTCAGAATTGTTAAGTGCTTATTAAGGTGTCATGTTTGGGGGGAAAGTTAAAGGTTACATTATACTTACCTTGTGTTCGAAGCCTTTTCACTACCTGATGCCAAAACGGACTTCTGTTGCCTTCACTAAGAAGCATATTAGCTGGCTGAATAAGTTGTATTTATTTGTTGTTATATTACCTCCAGTTTTCATACTCAGAACTTGTAGCTTGCTATAAAATTGTACCGAAGAGCATTTAGGAAAATGTTACTTCAATATAAGACACTTTCAGAAATTGCCGTGTGCTGAAAGGGAAGTGTTAATAACAAGAAAGGGAAGTGTTAATATGGGCTTTCCAGTTCTCTTTTTGAGTATACTTCAATGAGGAACAAAAGATTGAAACAAAAACAGAAAGTCCTTGTAGTACTAAGTAAACTAAGCTTATTTTGTCATTAGAAAATAGAAATACAATAGGCATGTCTGGGGATACAAATCTCCTTGTGAGAAACAGCAGTTGGGCCGGGCGTGGTGGCCTTTAATCCCAGCACTCGGGAGGCAGAGGCAGGAGGATCACTATGAGTTCAAGGCCACCTGAGACTACCTAGTGAATTCCAGGTCAGCCTGGGCTAGAGCGAGACCCTACCTCGAAAAACAAAAGAGAGAGAGAGAGAGAGAAACAGCAGTCGGAATCAGTAAATGGGTATAGCTGGAAAGTAACTGAGCTGGCTCATGGAATCCTTTATTCCATATGAAGGAAGCGTTTGCTGCTTAGCTTTTTTACATATGTGGATGAGTGTTCATGTGTGTGAAAATGCATGTGCATTCATGTGTGTATGTTTGTAGAGGCCAGAGGACAGCCTCAAGTGTCTCTCCTCAGATATGCCCGTCCACCTGTTTTTGTTCGTCTGGTTCTGAGACAGGGTCTCTTGTTGGCCTGGAGTGGGACCGGCCAGAGAAGCCCTGGGATGGTTTGTGCCTTTCTGGTGCTAAGATGACGAGTGCATTCCACAGCATTCTCACTTGGGTTCTGGGGACCAAACTCAGGTTCTCAGGCTTTCGAGGGGAGCCCTTTATTGCTGGAGCTCTCTTCCCAGTCCTGAGGACTGCGGGAGGGAGGAAAACCTGACAGTCCGTGGAAGCTGAGTAACTACTTTTAAGTCACTGTTCAGATTTCTTAGTGAGCTTATGTGTGCTTACGTGCTGTGGCCCAGGGAAAGCTTTAGACACCGAGATGAAGGAGAACCCGCTGTATCTTCAGTGTTACAGTGTATTTCTTCTTACTTTACTTGGTGCTAATGATGCAAGGCCTTGTATTTGCTGTTGAAAATTTAGCTCAATCTGCATCAGGCACTTAAACTACAACGAGCTTATCATATATTTGGAGGAAAAGGCCATTGTACTTTCTTTCGATTTTATTTTTTTAATTCATTGTTGATATTTTAAAAATCATTCAACTATTCTTTAAAAAGAATATAGAAAACAGTTCATTCCTTAAACTACTTTCTATGTCCTATTTGAACACATGATATACATTCTAAAATGTGAATTATAAGAGTTATGAACAATCTCTAGGTTAAAAATATACACTAGCCTTTATACACTAAACTTAAATTTCAGGGAAAAAAATCTGTCAGTTTAATTTATGTATTCATTTTATTTAGTTATATGAATGAAATTTTAATTTTATGGTCTCTTAGATTTGTTTGATTCTAGTAGATTCTCCTTTTAAAAAAAGTCATGCTGAATCTTTTATCTTGTTTTATTTGTTATAACCCCTCATCCATGCTCCATCCGTAAGCCATCTTGATTAAATGCACTGGACCACCAGAAGCAAAAGCAAACAAAAAATAGACATGAACCTAGAAGATTGATGCATTGGGAAGGGGAGGGGATCATAGTTGGAGGGTAATGTGGATGAACATGATGAAGACACATATGTATAATTCATATATGCTAATAAAAACTTCAAAAATTCAGATAACATTTCCATGGTTTTATTATAAAAGGTGACTTATTTGAAATACTTCAGGTGGGGGCTTCAGAGATGTGATTGAAGGTGCTTGCTTGCAAAAGGCCTGAGTTCGATTCCCCAGTGCCCTCATAGAGCCAGATGCACATGCATCTGGAGCTCATTTATGGTGGCAGGAGGCTCTGGCATGCTCATTCTCTCTCTCTCTCTCCCTCCTTCCTTCTCTCTTTCTCTATTTCTCTCTCTCTCTGATAAATAAAATTTTAAAAAATATTCCAGTTGTATCATTGTGACAATGAAAACAAAGGAAGAGAGCTGGGCAGATAGTTTGAAACAGGAATCTTGGAGTTCCTCACCAATACATCAACATATGCTAAGGCACCAATGAATTTGGGGCATCCCCAGACTGATGATTTCTAAAAGAATTGAAACTCACAGTCCAGAGGACAACGTTTAGAGAGACTTGATTAGATTAAGGGAAGGAAAGAGAAGGAAGTACAGAGAGCTCCGCCATGTGGAAGGCAGGAAGGTGTAAAGCCCCTTTCTTTTTTATTTATTTATTTTTATTTTTTTAAACTTTTTATTTATTTATTTATTTAATATATATTTATTGTCCATAATGAGTTACATTATTTAGTGGGCAAACCATGCGTTGTTATCCCGAATTCCCCAATTCTCCCCCTCCCCATCCCTGATCAGTTGTATATACAGTTCCTACTGGGAGAGATCAGCAAACCAAGAAAGGAGCAATTGTGCAATGAAGGAGCCTGGGCCTGGGGGAGTCAATCAACAGCCATGAAATTCGGCCAAATATCCCTTTCTTTTTTTTGAGACAAGGTCTCATGTATCCCAAAAGTCACTATGTAGCTGAGGGTAACCTTGAACTTCTGAGCCTCCTCCCTCCACCCACTCCCATCAGTGCTGGGAGTACAGACATGAGCCAGCGCGCTTGGTTTATGCAGTTTTTGGTTTATCATGTCTGCTACCTGAGCTCTAGCCCTGCCTGCTGGGCTTTCTATTTCCTGCTTTGCTTGCTCCATTATTTGTCTCCCTCTGGGACCATAGTTCCTCAGCTGAGGTTGTCACCTCCACAGTATTGATTGTCCTCCATTGTGTGGTGATCTCATCTGCCCTCTTCTCAGTCCATAGGACTGAGATTCTCATTAGACCATGTCCTCTGTCAGGAGCTGGTGGGCTGCTGGGGGACATGGGGGTTTGGGTGTCTTCGGGCTCTTGTCAGGGAAAGTAGACAAGCCAGTGCGTCAGCTTTCTCTGAGGTGTCCTAGTCTGGTACCCCAGGGCAATGGCCAGATCTCTCTAATTTGGGCTTCTGGACATGACTCCTAACTGTAGTCTGACCCTTGGTCAGGGCCAAGGGAGGGGTATATCAGTAGTAGAGGAGAGATGCCTGCAGTGCCGCAGACCTACGTGCAGAGTTCTTGACACACTCTTTCTGGTGCTGCGGCTTGTGGGTGGGGCAGTCTTGCCGCCCCTCACCTTTCGAGTGACACTTCTCTGTGCATATTGCAGATGTCATCTTTGCATCAACCCAGGCTACACCAGGAGCAGTTTCTGAATGCCTGAACGTGCCACTGCTACTTCAGATCACCAGGGAAGGTCCTTGCTTGCAGGAATGGAACTCTGAGATCTCATCAGCCATCATGCTGAAATGAACAGATTCTTCTGTCCATTCTCAACTCCCAAGTCGTTGACCCTCCATAATTGTGGCTTTCAGCTCTGGCTGCACAGTAGACTCATGGGGCGGGGGTGTCAAGACAGACACGGAAATAAGACAGATGTTTTGCTTATTTGGAATGATGGAGAGGAGGGCATAGGCATGGCCATAGTTGGCACCTTTTAAAAGCTCCCCAGGTCTTGTGAACCACTATTTAAAATACCAGAGCTGATGACCTCTGAGAGGTCAGCACACGCCCGGGACCACCAGGCAGCCTCCCCCTCTGAACTTTCAGCTCTGCCCTCTCTCTGACATTTCCTCCCACATACGCAATGAAAGTAATGGATCATTTATGATGATTTTTGTCATTAGTCACACCAAGGATAATTATCATTTTTCATCATATCTGGGTGGCTCATGAAATACCATATCAAATGTTACTCTGCTTACAGGGTTTTGGAAGCTTTCTTGAATTAGTAGCTTTTCCTGTGTGACCAGGCCTTGCTCTGATTGGTGAAGTTCCCTGACATCTCTATTATGTTTAACCTCAACTAATGATGCTCGTTTTCCAATGTATAGGTGGTGAAACCAACTTGTAATAACATAGCAAAGTACAGTCAGTTATTCTTTGGTATCCATGGGGTATTGGTTCTGATACTGGAATTGGGCTTCCTCACCGATGCACCAATATGATACACCAAGGCACTGACAGTTTTGGGTGCCTCCAGATTCTTGTCTTGGGAATTCAATGAATGAAATACACAGACCAAGGATAAGGCTCAGAAAGATTTTATATCTTATAGCTTTAGGAGGGAGAACTTTAAGAGAAGGGAAACTTAGGAAGGAAGGAAGGAAGGAAGGAAGGAAGGAAGGAAGGAAGGAAGGAAGGAAGGAAGGAAGGAAGGAAGGAAGGAAGAAAGGAAGGAAGGAAGGAAGGAAGGAAGGAAAATGTTTTGCTTATTTGGAATGATGGAGGGGAGGGCATAGACACTGCCATGGCTGGCACCTTTGAAAAGCTCCCCAGGTCTTATGAACCACTATTTAAATACCAGTGCTGATGACCTCTGAGAGGTCAGCACAAGCCCGGGACTACCAGGCAGCCTTTGGTGGTGGCCTGTGGAAGGATGGAAGGAAGGAAGGAAGGAAGGAAGGAAGGAAGGAAGGAAGGAAGGAAGGGAGGGAGGGAGGGAGGGAGGAAGGAAAGAAGGGAAGAAGGAAGGGAGGAAGGAAGGAAAGCAGACATAGCTCTTAGCAAAGGAGGCAAGAGAGGGTTTGAGAAGCCCACCTCAGATTATTTTTAGTTTATGTAGGTGCCCTGGATGGGTGGCTTATCTATCCAGTCTTGTCCTAATGTCAGGGATCTGAGGTCAGAATTTCTAGGAAAGGGCACTCTTCCCAGAAGTCTTCATTCTCTAGGAAGGGTCTTCTTGGAAAGGGAAGGAAGGACTCTCCCAGGAGGCAGAGATAAGATCAAATTCTTCTAACCTGTAGCAAAGGGCAAAGACCTCAACTTTCTTCACAGGCTCAAGAACAATTTCCATATGTAGCCAAGAGAAAGCCAATCACTTTGGGGCCCTACTACCCCTAAACTGTCTTAGTTCCAGCAGCCCTCTTGGACTCTTGGGCCTGCAGACTGCTACTGTGGGTCTGCCATAAGCTCATCCAACAGATCCTCTTTTTACTGCAATTCATTCTATTGGTTCTGTTCCTCTAGAGAACCCTGGGCAAAATTCGATGGTGCCATTGATCAACTTTTAACCCAGAGTCCTGGTGACAATATCTCATATTTTATGAACAGATTTATAGTTGCATGTACAAGTGTGCTTGTCAGCAGATTACCAGTGATCTGATCAGAAAAATGACTAACCACTTAGAGTACTGGAGGAGCTGCAGGTGTATTCAACACAAAAATGACTGGGGAAGGGGCTCTTATTCTGGTGGACGATGGCTTCAATGACGACCCAAGTCACTATGTATCTGGACTTTCTAAGTAAATGGGGGAGGCGATATGAGCACCATGCAACCTTTGCAAGGACACTGGAGTCCTTGACTGAGTTTTCTAAAAACCACCACAAAGCACCGATCTCCTCAAAAAGGAGAAAAAGTGTATCAATGACAGTAAGTCTCCTCTTGAAGGAAGCGGCTTGTTTGGAAGACATGCTGACCGGAAACAGGAAGTCGGCTATGACCAGAGAAGCCTATGGAAGAAGCAGCAGCGCAGAGCTGTGACCAGGAGCTACGGTCCTAAAGTGGTTTCCAAAGATCCCTCGCTACTGAGCGAAGTCACTGACAGAAAGGGAAAGAGTTTGCAAAATTCTGCGTTTGCATGTATATCTACATTTCATTATATATTACATTTCATGTAGAATAGTGAAATGTTAGTTAATTTAGTACAGACCGCTTTCTTGGAATATGTCTGTTGTAACATAAAGTGTTATAAAAGAATAAAATAATGTGATGGGGGCTGGAGAGATGGGTTTTCTACTCAGTGAATCAAAAGTCCAGCAAAGGCTATCAGCTGAGGCTTCAGTGTCTTAAGTCTTGATTAGGGAAAGATTTACTTCCATGGTCCCTCAGTTCTTGGACAAAAATCTACCTCCTGAGCCGGGCGTGGTGGTGCACGCCTTTAATCCCAGCACTCAGGAGGCAGAGATAGGAGGATCACCATGAGTTCAAGGCCACCCTGAGACTACATAGTGAATTCCAGGTCAGCCTGGGCTAGAGCGAGACCCTACCTCGAAAAACCAAAAAATAATAAATAAAAAATCTACCTCCTGTGGTTGTAGGACTGTGGTGGCCTACCACAGGAGAGGAGATCTGAGGGGTTTTCTTACCTGAGACTTCTTCCTGTCACATGGATTAAATTTTCAGTTTAAGAAAAAGTTTAGACTAAAGATTTGTTACTGTGGCATATAAGAAAATTAATAAAAGTGATATGCAATTTATGACATGCTGATAGGTGACAAAGACATCATGAATGGCACACAATAAACTCTCCATAGCGCTTATTAAGATTAACATCTGAATGGATGGATACTATGCTTCTTAAACTCAAGTCTTTCTCTGTCTTGTTTTGTTTGTTTTCAGACTGGATTTTGCAATGTAGCCCAACTGGCCCTGGACCCTTGATACCCCTGCTTCAGTCTCCCTGGAACTGTGATTACAGGCATGTGCCTCAATTCTCAGCCCATCTTTTTGTTAATTTAAAAAATATTTATTTTCAAGCAGACAGGAGAGAGAGAGAGAGAGAGAGAGAATGAGTACACCAAGGCCACCACCCACTGCAAACAGACTCCAAATGCATGTGCCACTGTGCATCTGGCTTTACATGGGGACTGGGGAATTGAACACAGGTCTTTAGGTTTTGTAGGCAAGTGTCTTAACCACTGAGTTGTCTCTCCAACCCCCAGGTCTTTTTTATAATATTTGAACTCAGAGATATTTTCAAACTAGAAGCTAAAAATCTCTGCGGTTGGTACCATAGATCAGTATATTATAATTTCACCTGCTAAGAAAGAATTTATAATATTCTAATGCATTTCTTTAAAATACCATCTTATTTACATTGAGAACCATGTTTATCTTACATTTACAGTTCTGAAAAATCTGATTTTGATTCCTTTTATGTTTGTTTGTTTTTTGAGGTAGGGTCTTGCTCTAGCCAAGGCTGACCTGGAATGCACTATGTAGTCTCAGGCTGGCCTTGAACTCACAGCAATCCTCCTACTTCTGCCTCCCAAGTGCTGGGGTTAAAGGCGTGCACCACCACACCCGGCTTGCTTCACCTTTTTCATTTGTTGAAGAAGTAATTATTAGTTACATATTCTTTACAAAGGATTTTGGTAAGCCTTGTTAACGATTCAAACATGAATAAGTTACTGTCTGTAAAATTTCTGTTTGATGTGGAATCAAATAGGTATCTCTCCCTATAAAAACATCAATAGGTCAAGTGAATGGTTCTGAAGATAAACTGACAGTAAAGTCAATGTATCACTCTAAAAACCAGCTAAAATTTATATTAGCCACATACATAAAGATTGTGAAACTGCAAAGGGAACATGCGTATATGAAATTGTGAGATGTCTTCATTCTCTGTGGAGGCCTACGGTCTAGGTCCAAGGCCACTGTCCTGTGGGGTCCTTGCAAACTTCTGCTAGTAGACCATCGAATTCTCAAACCTTACCTCACAGCAGTGGGCAGGAGGCTCTTCTCCAGAAGAGCACATGGGTACTGCGTGAGGAGGGAGTGTAGATGGGGAGTTAGTGGTGGGAAGAAGAAAAAGTTGGAGTTCGCAAGAGGGCCTTGAACACCGTGACACAGTGACCCTACTTCCCTTCACAAGCTGACACAAATTCCTAACGTCAAAACAAGGAACACTGGCAGAGATGGTCAAGGACTCCGGTTATCTGTAGGTGATCAGCGTGTGTGCTCTGTGGAGAGGACATCAGGTCACCTGCATTTGGCCACAGTCAACTGTCAGGCTTTGGGAAGTTTTCAGATATACCATTGTCTTAGTTTGGGTTGCTTCAGGAAAGTTCCACAGACTGGGTGGTTTAGCAACTGCAGAAGTATGTCTTCTTCACTGACTTCACTGTCCTGGATGCTGGAAGAGATCAGGACGACCGCGTGGTGTGCTTCTGGTGAGGACCTGCTTCGGGGTTTTCATTGTAACCTTCCACAGTAGAAAGCTGATTGGCCAGTGGGTTCTCCATTCAAGACAGAATTCACCTTCCCGAGGCCCTGCCGCCAGTCGCTTGGGACTAGACTTCAAGCCAGGGGATTTTGGTGTGCAGGTAGGGTGGGCACAACCAGCCCCTGTCCCCCAGTGCTGAGCTGGGGCTTGGGTAGGACAGGCCTGCCACACTCTGAATGTTAGTCAGGGGGAGTCATAGAGTGGAGGAGATGAGGGGGAAGGAGGACTGTGGGTGGAGATACTGTCTTGGTGGGGAATGGGAAATTGGTTATTTTGGCAGGACATGGGATACGAGGGTGGTATAAATTAGAAGAAAACCTTTAAAGCTAAGGAAAAAATAGAAAATACTGGTGAGATAATTCACATACTAATACTGTGAGGACAAAGAACAGACCCACTCTCAGAGAGAAAGAACTCTTGTTCTGAATCAGCGTGGTTATTTCTCCTTATCAAAAATAGAAAAATAATTTCTACTTTCTCTCTTGGGCATTGAGATATTGATAAGAACCATTTACTTAGTTCGGTAAAGAGGACCTGGTGAATTATTTGGAAGCAAATGAAGTCTTAATGGAACACTCATCTGATTGGGAAAAAAAAAACAAGTAAAAACACAACCAGGCTCTATTTGTGGGGCCATTTCCATTTGGAGTAACCATTTCCTGGGGCGGGTAGAGTGGAAACACTGCATGTCATATATCTCTAAACGTGGCCAGCTGAGAAATAACCAGGGAACCAGCGAAGACTTTGATTAAGTTTAACAATCTCAGAGTCTTCCTTCCTGGTCTCCATAACAAATGAAAGGTTAGTAGATTTATGCCATATAGCAGGTGGGTAGCATTTGTGTAGATACCCAGGTCCCAGCTTGGGATCAGCCCTTGTGAGTGAGACAAAATAAATTTAGATGATAATAACTCTAGTCTTACAACTCAACTCTTCAAGTAAATGATTTTGTTGCTAGGTATTTTGTTGCTTCAAATATCGCCATAAAATGGAGTAGGCATGGCCCTTTGGGGTTTGAAACCAGACCAAGAAGCTATAATGAGGCGTGTTCTTGGCCAGCGCTGCTTCTGAAGGTGTGGGGACTGGAGGAGGGGAAAGGCTAAGCTCTCAAACAAAATATACAAAACTCCTTCCACAGCAAAAAAGCAGCCTTACCTAGAAGCAGTTTGAATCTCTGTAGAGACAGTGTCCTGTTTGAACTCTAGGCTTCCAGGGTCCTGTTAGCTCTTCTCTTCGTTTTAAACAGAGCTTACCTAAAACCATGTGGGCTTCAACGAGCTCTCTAAGCCATCAGAGAAGAGAGTCACCCAACGGGGACATCGTCTTCTCCTCAGCCAACAATATGCCTTACAGTCATCTCATAACAAAACCCAGTGGCCGACCCTCATTCTAGGATGAAATGGAGACGGTGAAGGTTGCCTACAGCGGGGATGGAGTGTGAACACCAGGAGGGAAGTCAGGACAACCAGGGTAAGAGAAGCAGTGACCTTTGACCACAGCCCGACCTAGGCAAGAATGAGTGGTCATCGGGTGTCCTCGCTTGTCCACAGTGCCTGCCCACTCCCCTCCATACACATACATTTAGCAATCTCTAATGTTTTCTTTGACATGATGGGCTCTTCCCACCTAGCATCCTTGGAAATTGCCACGCTTTGGCTGTGCCAGAAGTTTGCGACTCTTGTAAACAACCATTTCCCTGCGTGCTTGTGTTACTTCCTAGAAAGGTTAGCCACTCCACGCATGTGTCACAGCTGCAGATGGCCCAGCGTTTGCTCAGTGCCTGGCCTTTGACATTGGAGGAAGCTCATGACATGTTTTCTGGAGGTTGTGTGATGATTAACCTCTTGTTGACCCAAAGCTGAAAGCCAGTGTAACCCGATGGCAGACTTGGAACTTGACCCTCCCATCAGCCCGAGCGAACGCAGGGAGAAAGCATCTGTCTACACAGGTGAGCCTAGTCCTTCAACACGTACTTCAAAAGGATCACAGTCCCAAGCATGCCTCGGTCAGTCTAGACCTGGTCCTCCCCAGGAACCATGGGTTTGGTTCAGCTTAACAGGACGTTAGGCCACAAGTGCGTGACAGTTCACTGTGCAGACAGGTGGTGTGATCCACTAGATCCCATGCTCTCAAGTCCCGGCACCCAGCATGCATGAGGACAGCCACACCAAGCTGAGCCACTGGGTTCAAACTTGCCAAGTGGAGCCCCACCGGACCCTGGCTTGAGAGGGGCACGCTCCCCCCAGCAAAGGACCCAACGAACCGTCTTTGTTTGCTCTATCTTGTCCACACTCAGCACCCATTTTAGACAGCACATGACTCTCAGTCACAGTGGCTGTGAAACATCCCACACACCCACTCCCGTGGGCGAGGACCCAAAGTGCTCAGATATCTAAGGTGAGGACCCACCCCACTGTTGGCATCAACCCCCGGACCAAGTGAACAAGAGCATCACGAGTTGGCAAAAAAAGCAAACAAACCTTAAAAACATCAAGCCATCTCCCAAGCATACAGGTTAACCATCTCAGCAAAAGAGTGGGTGCAAAACAAGTCAAGTCATTTATAGCTCGATGTGCTCTGTGATATAGTTAGCTGTGGCCAGCTGCTGTGCTGGGAAGAGGCCTCCAAGAAGCCACTGCAACAGGGCTTCCGTGACTGCCAACAAGACACATGGGACTAGGTGGCTCCAGGTGACATCAGAAAACACAGTCAACTTCTTTCCCCACGTGGTTAATTCGCATAGGTTGTTTTAGAGTGTCCCTTGGGCAGTGAGACCTGAAACCCACTCACATAGCTCAAATAGAATCTGGATTGTAGGAGGAGAATCGAGAGAAGGGAGAAGCTTATGTGAGAGGTCTCTTGCTAATGAACCAGACCTCCTAGGGGCAGGAACAGGGCCCCCTGGAAACCCCCCCACACACACACACAGGCAGCACTCTGAGCCCCAATGCCTGTGGGCACACACATGTGATACAATGCAATGGGGTCTACACAGGATCCTCTCATGTGCTGTTCAGCCTCGGAGCCTGGGGAACAAGAGACACTGTTGGGGACTCTGAGATACTTGCCTGAGCTTCTACAAACCAGCATCTCTGTCCACTGTATTTTCTCTGAGTTTGTGGAAGTTATTCCGTTATTCTGAGCACCAGGTGAGTGGAGAACAGGCCTGTCAGTGATCTGGATGGAAATTTCTGGAACATAGGTGTCATAGGATCTTTGAATGCATATTCTAAAAGTCTGAGAAGTCCCAGATGTCCCCCAGTTCTGGCGTCTCTTGTCAGCTTGCTTCTATTTAAATAGCTATGATTCGGTGCCATGTGCCCTGGGAGACCCGGCTATTTTGAAATGTGAAATAATCCAGGGTTTGGGTGCTGGTAACGATTTCAAATGTAAAACCCTTCAGGCAAAACAAAACACACCGAGTATCTGACACAGCCTGTATGGTTTGGAGCTGCTTGTGTGTGGTAGATACACACGTTTCCTTATGATCCTCCACCTCTTGGCAAGTTCTGTCCTGTGTCTGAGTACATAATCCTGCAACAGTAACATAATGGATTTCCACCTTGTGGAGAGACCAGTTGTTTTGGCGGGTAGGAATGCTGTTTGTACAGTTCCAGAGAAGGAAGCACTGAGAGTGTAAAGCCAGGTCGACCTTTCCATATGCTGCTCCCTTTGGGTCGTGTTCTTGACCTGAGACTTGTTTAACTGACATTAATCAAGGTGAGAACACATCCCTGAGCTGACCTGGAGCATGTCTCCCTATAGACGGGGGTTTCTTGATCCTATGACAGTAACCCTTTCTGGTCACAGGTTGCTAAGGTTCAAGTAGGGCCTGCAGCTAGTGACCAAGGAGGTCACTTCTTGAGAAAAATGAAAGCTTCACAAGGCCCTCAGAGCCTTTGGCTCCACACACCACCCATCTGCCGTCTGCTCAGGGCACAGGCTGGTACGCTGCGCTGCCTGAAGCAGCTTTCAGGCTGCAGAAGGGAGTCAAAAGAAACCTTTGCCTCCTAGTGAAGCCTGAGTAAGTAAGCCCCTGGTCACACGCCAGCTCCTGTCAGAGCACATCTGCCATCACTCATCAGCAAGACATAAACAACCTGGCTGCATCCAAAGTGTTCCCAGGACTTGGTGTTCAGGCAGAACAGCACCTTCGAGCCCAGAGCTGGCATGGGGGCTCCCTACTTAGCTGAACCCCTCCTCGGTGGTGTTTCCTGAGTCCTGACCCCTTGCATGGACACAGGGAAGCCATGACCTTAAAGACTCAATAACACTGTATTTCCAGAAGAGAGGGAAGGAAGGAGAGTGAAAGGGGGTTGACCGAGAGAGAGAGAGAGAGAGAGAGAGAGAGAGAGAGAGAGAGAGAGAGAGAGAAGAGAGGGACAGGGAGAGGGAACCAACAATCTATTGTAGCAATTTAAAATTGTCTCTACTAGATGTCAGTCTGCCTTAATATAGACTTGGTTTGTTTCCTGTGTGTGTGTGTGTGTGTGTGTGTGTGTGTGTGTGTGTGTGCTCATGTGTGCATATGAATGTGCAGTCTTTCCTCAGTACATGCAGGGGATTGGTTCCAGGACCCCAAAAGGTATCAAAAATCTCACATTCAAAAAAAAAAAAAACAAAACAAAACAAAAATCTCACATTCACATGCTCAAAATCCTTGTATACAATGGATAGTACTTGAATGTAATCCACACGCACCCTCCACATGCTTAATCCTATCTAGATCACTTGCGTGCTTACGGCTCTGTTTACCTGTCCATTAAAATGCATGTTTCCATGTCTGGGTTCTAGTGTAATGCGAGAGTTAACAGATATGAGCACATATGTAGCTCTTTAAGAAGTCCTGGTTCAAGGAACACACACACACACACACACACACACACACACACACACACACACACACCTGGTTCCATGTGCAAGGAGACCCTGGACCCTGGACCCCAGCTTTAACACACAAGAACTCACACCAATCTTGCTTCTAGTATTCCCTTTTCACTTCCCTGTATTTATTTTTATTTATTTATTTTTGAGACAGTCTCATACAGCCTACACTGGCTTTAAATGCACTGTGTAGTGGAGACTAGCCTTGAAGTCCTAACCCTCCTGTCCACCCTCCCCAAGTGCTGGCATTACAGGTATGCACCTCCACACCCAGCTCCCTGTAGGGCTGGGGTAAAGTCTAGTGGGTAGAATGCTTGCTTAGCATTCAGGAAGCTCAGGGTTCAATCCCCATAAAGCTGCATAAAGGTGGGTGTGGAAGTACACACGTGCAATCTCAGGACTCAGAAATTCAAGGTCATCCTCAGCTACATAGTGAATTCTAGGCCAGACTGAACTATGTGAGACCCTCTCTCAAAAAGGGGGGCGGCTGGAGAGAAGGCCCAGCAGTTAAGGCGTTTGCCTCCAGTGCCTAAGGACCTAGATTCAATTCCCCAGGACCCATGAAAGCCAGATGCACAAGGCGGCACATGCATCTGGAGTTCATTTGCAGTGGCTGGAGACCTTGGTGTACCCATTCTCTCTCTCTCTCTCTCTCTCTCTCTCCCTCCCTCCCTCCCTCCCTTCCTCCCTCCCTCTCTCTCGCTCTCGCACTCGCTCTTTCTCTTGCTCTCGCACTCGCTCTTGCTCTCACTTTCTCGCTCTCTCGCTCTCTATTTCTCTCTCTTTCTCTCTGTATTTCTTTGCTTACAAATAAACAAATAAATGGGGAAGAAAATTATAGTTATATAACGTATAATTTCATTGGCAAATATCCCAGTACCTATCATCAAAAGATACACTTTAAAAACTACCACAATGGCATTATCACATGTAAAATAATTTCTTGATTTTCATTCCTCAAGACAAAAAGATAGTGCTCAACTTTCCAAGTCTCAAACTTTCTAATAATTGTCTTGAATCAACACTTCAAATGAACTCCTACATGAGTTCATCTTGAGTTGCAGCTCCATTCAATATCAGTAACTGCAGCCTGCACACCTGGCCTTGCCTGCAGCTCCCCATCAGGTGGAATGTGGAGCTTCACAACCAGCTCTTGGCACCAGGGTTGTGCCTGACTCCTTGATATGAGTTCACAATAAACCACATTCCAGCTAGACTGGCATCATTTTTGTCCAAGCCCATATACACACCCTTCCTTCTGTCCCAACTTTCAGGAACTCATCTGGTTTCCTCAGCTGGTCTTCCTGTGCCCAGGACCAGCCTTCTGTCAGTTAGGCTCCTGGTAAATTTCACCATGTGTAATCCTAGACCTCTCTGCTTCTCTTTCTTTTTCTATTTTTCATTTCTTCTTTAGCACCTTGGGGTCAGTCATCTTTTACCAAAATAGATTTGTTCCAAATAAATCCCTACATTACAATTTGTAGTTATGTTTAAGTGAATAGATCTGGAAAGGATTATACCAGGCCAGAAGCCAGATGCTACATGTTCTCTCTCATATGTGGATCTTAGGTACAGAGGTTTAGATTTGTATGTGAGCTGGAGTAAAAATCAGTAGTAGAGGATAGGAAGCTAGACAGGAGAGGGGAGACCCAAGGGGAAGGTATTGTATATATGTAAGCAAATAATCAGGTTAATGGGGGTGCAATGGCCTAAGTGGGGTAAGAGGAAGAGATTGAGTTAAGGAGGGGTGGGAGGAGAGTTGATCAAAATTTAAGAGGTTTAGAATAAGCTATGGAAACCTACTTCTTTGGATGATGGTACACTCAGAAGCCATAGATTGTTAATAAATACTTTCAGTGCCAGGGATGGGATACCTTCCAGTGAGTTGTTGGCCAGGGAGGTTCCTGAGGCTCCCAAAACAAACATTGCCAAGTCTCTTGGTTGCCCACCAGAGTGAGATGGTAAAACCCTATTGGTGAAGACCACACATGCTTGGGCTGCAGGTCACTGAGAAATCAAGCTGGAGCTGAGCTGGAAACCTCCTCCCTGTTAACCAGCTGACAGAAATCTGGAAAAAGCTATGGCTGCCTGCAGCCCTATGGGAGAGAGAAGTCATCAATGGTGGTGAACAGCAGTGGACCTTGCAAGTCTTAAGACTGGCCAGCCAGGCCAAATGTGCCAACTGGGGCAATAGGGGCACGTCTATTGTGGGGAAAACCAATTGCTCTCTAATTAGACTAGAGGCCTGCTCTATAGGAGGGAAAGCATGCCTGGTACTGAAGACCTAGATAACAGCCTATGGCAGGGGAGGTCATGAGCCCTAGGGGAGTAATGCCTGCTGTTGTCTGGCTAAGTGCATACATATTATATCCTCTAAACTGCCTGTGAATGCTTTTTTTAATGTGCATATTCATATAACAATGCTATTCTTAATTTTGGCTCGAGAAGCTTTTCTTTTAAAATAGCAGTGACCACTGGAATAACTCAAAAGACACCACAGTGCTGAGAAGAAGTGACAGCGGAGTGTTCAGCACTGGGACATCTCTATCACACTTCCAGAGGCTCAGGGTCTATTGTGGAAGAGGTGGCGGAAAGATTGTAAGAGCCAAAGAAAGGGGAGGACTGCTTACAACGCAAACTTCCAGACACAAAACGGCCTTGATATTCATGACTTCACAGTGCCTGATCATACCTACACATAATGGAGGAAAAGACGATGACACTGAAACAAAACAGAGACTAATGGAGAGGGGGAGGGGATATGATGGAGGGTGGATTTGAGAAGGTGAAAGTGGGGGTGGGGAGGGAATTATCATGGTTTATTGCCTATAATTATGGAAGCTGTCAATAATAAGTTAAAGAAACAAGTGCCCAGCCTGGCTTCAGGACCAGGTATTGGACCTAGTAGATTCTCCAGGTGCTGATGAGCAGAATTTCCTACAGTTCCTGATAAATGTGTGCATTCAAACACAAATTGCGGTTGATAGCAAAGATCTAACCATGAAGCCTTGGTCATCAGGCTCAGCGGGTGAATCACACTTCGAACATTCGACGTTTGAATTTGAGGCAGGCACGAGAACAAGAGGCATCAAGTTACTTCTCCAGTTGGTTCACGTCAGAGTTCCTGGCTTATCTGTACAGCCTTCTCCAGGAATCCGTTCTCGGCTTTCTTCAGTGGAGTAAATGAACATGGTCCCAGTGACTACCCTTTGCCTGAACTTTCTGCCTTCCAGAAATAGATCGTGGCTCTAGCCAGCTCACCCCGTGGGCTGGGATGCGTCCTGGCAAGGAAGGAGGAGCAGCGTCTCTGTCCAGACCTCACCCAGGACCCTGCACACCAAGAGCAGCACGCTGCGGAAATCACACATTCCCAGGGGACCCAGTGCCCTCTGGCCCACCGGCATGGAGCCCTGCCACCCGCTGGCTGCTCAGAGAGGCCCATTTAATCTCTTATTTTTTTTACTACAGATTTGGCTGCTGTGGAGAAACTGGGACTGAAATTCAGCCTCCACTTTGAAAAGTTGCTTGCACCATGAACCAGATGGATGACCAATACTTAAGCGCAGAATCTTTGAAAGGTGTCGGGGACCTCAGTAAAGAAACTGCTCTGCTTCAAGGATGTTGAGATAAGCTTCTAGTAGACATTTCCACCACCCGGTAAATGCTCCCAAGGACAGAGAGGGGAAGAGACTAGAATGACCAAAGCACACACTTCTACTCCATTTCAGACAAGAGCCTTAACAGAGACCCCAAACACAACACTATACTCGCCCGGGTAACGTGTAGCTCTGCTCTCCTCAGAACTTCATGGAAAGTAAGAGGAGATACAGATAAAATTGAAGGTGTCTTTCCTGGTCAATTGCACATGTCGTTGAAATTAGTTGATCTGAGAAAATATTTTGCCCAAAGAACCCCCCAGTCTGTGCCTTGACTCGCTTACCTTCCCCTCTTTGGTCTGTTATTCTCAAATGTCAAGAAGGAGAAGGTCGGGGATGGGGGAGGGGGGCATCGGGGAATTGGGGATAACAATTCATTGTTTGCTCACTAAATAATGTAACTTATTATGGACAATAAAAAAAAGAAGGATGGGCTGGAGAGATGGCTCAGCGGTTAAGGCACTTGCCTCCAGTGCCTAAGACCCCAGGACCCACACAAACCCTGGTTCTCTCTCTCTCTCTGCTTGAAAATGAACAAATAAAATATTTTTAAAAAAGAAGGAGAAGGTCATCCACACAGGTATGCAGTCTCCCTGTCACCAGACCTTCAAAGGAAGCCCACCATGGAGGATCCTTGGTCCCATTGGTCCAGATGGCAGAGGGCAACAAGGGTCAGGCACCGTCACTCCTTTGTCTTGAGCAAGTTTGGGTTAATTTTAAGTGGATGTGGGTGTCTGTCTGCTTGACTCATGTGTAGGCTCACGGTGTGGAGAATTCAGGCCTCCTTTTAGACTCTCCATTCCAGAAAGAACTGTCAAGGAGACCTACAATGGACTGAAGCAAGAGCCAACACCCAGCTGGAGGTATAGCTCAGGGGCAGAGTGCTTGCCTAGCATGCACTGGGTTTGCCTCTTAGCTCCACAACAGGAAAAAAAGAAAGAAGCAAAGGGCAGGTGAGTGGGTCAGTGCTAAGTAGACAAATGTCGCATTTCCTGTTTCCCATGGCGTAACTGCATCTGCAAACTTCAGGTGATCGACTTAACTTCATTGAACAGACCAGAGCAGAGCAAATCAGGAAAGGAAACAATACCGTTTACTCCCTCACTAAAGGAGCAACTGCTATTTGTTTTTATTTTGGTTTTTAAATACAAGTCCACAAAAGTGTAAGTCAGGAACTTCTGGGACTCACTGTTGTATCCTAGTCTTTCCCTCCCTAGGACTGACTGGTTTCCTAAGGACTTTGTATTTCTGCTAACATCCAGACAATTGGGGCCTAACTTGATCTAAATCTATGTACCCAAGAGAAGTTGAGCAGCATAGGGATTAAGCAGAGGTTCTGGGATCCAAACAAACTTGGTTCAAAGTTTACTCCATCTTGAGAACAGATTGGGCAATTTAGGGTCATTTCCACGACCTCTCCTAACCTCTTGATATTGGTGTATAATAATAGTGTGACAAGCTCACAGAGAAGACATGAAGACTAAATAGCAAATGTGTATTAAACCCTTGGTTCAGCATCTGGCAAGCACACACGCTCCATAAATAGTACCTATGACATAATTATTCCCATTACTTGGTATGCATCTCTGAACGGCCCCATCTCACGAGGCTGTGGATTTCTTTTTGAGCAGATCAAGGCCTCTGTTTCTCCTGCAGGGCGCCAAGGCTCATTTGGTGTCTCTCCAGGCCACAGAGACCTAGGGTGTAAGAGCCATGGATCCTGAAGTCCAGTAGCAAGGCGCTTTAGGCTTAGAAGAAGTAATGCAGCAGAATTACCAGCAGCAAGACCTATTTGTTAAACAGAGTGCCTTTCAGAAGTGGACAGTGGCTGCCACCGTGAGTAAGGACTGGGAACATTGACAGGCCTGGAGTGGGCCCATGGGGAGGAGCCTGTCCCATGTGGACACTGGTTCTCTGCTCCTGCTCTTGGCTCCCTACCCCACCTGCCTGCCCTATCCACACACTCTCTGCCTTCTCCCTGTAAGGAAGCTCCCGGCCCTGCTTCCTCCCTAAGCCCTGCACAGGAGCAAAACCAGCTTTCAGAGTTGATCACAGTTCTATGTTCCTGTGTCTCTTTATGGTTTTGCTCACAGATGCATTGAGGACAGAGCTGACCTATCAGAGACGCTTCACACTTACAGAGGAACAGTGTCTGGGTGAGTGAGTGACAGAGAGGTCTCACAGTGTTCCCGCCAGTACTGGGTCCAGTGTGTCTTTTTCCATTTCACCCGGTTCTGACCACAAGCCAGTTTTCTTTGTCAAGCTGGACAGCAGCCCTGGTTAAAGGGCTGTAACGTCAGGGCAATGAATTCCACGAGCTCTCCCCACTTCATCTGAACACACTGTTCCCAGTGCAACGGATTCTCTGTGACTGTGATCAGGACACAGCCGAGGCCCTCTGCTGACCCTAAGTGGACTCTCCAACCGGGAGTTGTGTAAGGGCTTTAAGGAGAAAATCCTTCAACAATCACTGGAGCTGGGAAGGACATGGACAAAGTCCCTAGACTGCTTGGCTACTGACCAAAGGAGGTCTAGACCCTAAGTCTATGGCTCGTTCTGCCTCAGGCCAACATTATTGCTTGGATTTGTAACCCTCTTCTACAGACTGGTGATTTCAGTTGCTTTTATAAGAAGGGAGGGGCAGGGGCCCAGGGTTGTAAATCAAATCTTGAAAGGCAATGGGCTGTCCTTTTCTGATAAAGCCTCCTGCTGTTTCTTGACCCACTAAAGCCCAAAGCAAGAACTAGAAAATGTCAACAGAAGCCCAGCACTCACAAGGCAGAGGAAGGAGCATCTTGGTGAGTGGTGAGTTCAAGGCTCCCTGAGACTACATAGTTAATTCCAGGTCAGCCTGGGCTAAAGCAAGACCCTAAGTCAAGAAACAAACAAAAAATACCTTTAAAAATGCTTTGACAGCCAAAGGAAGGGGAGGACTGCTTACAATGCAAATTTCCAGACAGAAAATGGTCTTGATATGCATGACTTCCACAGGGCCTGATAAAACCTACACATAATGGGAGGAAAAGATGACACTGAAACAAAATAGAGACAGAGAGAGAAGAGATATGGGGGATGGTGGGGAGGGAATCATAATGGTTTATGGTCTATAATTATGGAAGCTATCAATAAAGGTTTTTTTTAAATGCTGTGACATTTTTCTTGAAAGATGCAAGACCTAGCACCCCAAATAATGTGTATTTTCCAAGTGAGATCAACTGTCTATGGAAGTACGAGAAATACTATGCTCACAATGTTTCAGAAGTCATTTTAAGAATTTTTTAGAGATTCTTTAGCACAGAATGTCTCTGTGGCATGAGTGATACTCTAGCTTGGGGAAATCGAACTCTAAGCATCTTCAGCCAAGGCCTTTATACTTTCTCACCATTCACTAGGGTGACTCACAGAACATCGGCCATGTATGTGGATCCTGGTCTCCCAGCTGTGAAAACTTAGTAGATCTCATAAAACACATTGTGCCTCAGATGAAAAGAGACCCAGAGCTGTGAGTCTCTTTCCTCATCCTCAGAAGCACAAACCAGTCTCCTTTCACCACCAGATAACTAGTTCAAGTGTGATGGAAGGTTGCCCCTTCCTCCTGCCTCCCAACAGATGCAAAACATTTCTTTTAAAAATGGTCACACATAGAAGGGAAGTGTGAGGTCTGATAGGGAGAAAGATTCCCAAACTAGGAGACCTTTCATTCTTCAATAAAAGATTTTTTTTAAATCAAAATTAAAAATAAATGCTTGGTTGAGTAACCTAGTTGAGGAGCTTCTAGGAGAGAATAAGAACTTCAAACAAAAAACAAATTATGGTGTAAAAGACCTATATTCAGAGCTTATTTTTAAGTCTGGATGGTGAGTTAGCTACTGTATCATTGCTGTGACCAATTACCTGACAAGAGGCAGCTTAAAGGAGGAAGGGTTATTCTGTTAAGTTAAGAAGGGAGGCAGACCACCGTGCCAGCAGGAGCATGAAGAGGGTGGTCACACTGAATCTATAGTCAGGAAGCAGAAAGCAGACAGGAAGTGGACCTGGGCTGTAACCCGAAAGTCCACCTCATAGTGACTCCCTTCCTCCAGTGAAGTTCCACCTCCAAAAGCTTCCTCAACCTTCCAAAACAGCATTGGTGCCTGGGAACCAAGCGTTCAAACTCAGGAGCCCATGTTGGACATTTCACATTTAAACCACAGCTGGTGGTGTTGGGAAGCCGGGACTTGAGAGAAAGCAGATTGCCCACGAATGGTGTGGGAAGAGCTGTTCCTCCTGCCTTCCCAGGACGGATTATAATGATGCCAGCAAGGAAGGAATATAACTAATGTAGCTAAAGGCTCAAGTTTTGTCCATCTCACAGACTCTTTCCAAGGGTCTCTGGCTAATTTTCTGCTTATACATTTGTTTTATTTTTCTAAAAATACCCAGTCTTTAGAAGAGGATTACAAATCTAAGAAACAGTCTTGGCCTACGATGAAAAAGCTTTGGGTAGGGAGTTGCAATGGTGTGGATTAGAACGAGATGGTTTTCTGTTTTATAAGCAGCCAGCTAGGGAAACAGGCCCAGAAGAAATGGATGCTGCCTGCCCCAGAGAGGTTAACTCCAGTCTGATTCAGTCGAATCCAAGATGTCTTGATAGTTCCTACTTAACTTTTCATAGACTTACATTTCTTGTAGAAGGGCCCTTTCCGAGCCCACACTCGCTCCTCTTGGGCCCACCAACCAATCAAGGTCCTTTATATATATTTGAACTTGGCCATGAGTCTCATCCCAACTTAATGCCTAATTTATGAAAAGACCCATTTCCAATTCCACCTGAATTTACCCAGCTTTCCCTCTGTGGACCCTCCTAGCTGGGAGGCCGGGTCGCTCTTCAGTGTGGGAACTACTCTGCTCTCCTTCTCTCTTTCTCTCAACTCTTTCTTAAAATAAATCTTTCATAATTTATTCTCCTTTGTGTCTGAATTTTCCAATTCTTTGCTAATAGTAGACAAGAACCTGAAAGCCACTGGCTTGGTGGTTTGGGGGTGGTTCTTTGAGAGCTACTAGCTTGGTGAATTCTAAGCCCACATAGGTCCCCCAACTCTCTCTCCTGCTACTACTTGGGGTTTGAGGAGACTCGAATATGATCAAAGCAAAAAAAAATCAGAGGCTGCTGAGAATTCAACACTCAAAGAGTCTTAGTCCATGGCAAGGCTCTGGAGCCATTGCAGAACAGGGAGAGGAAAGAATGCATGAGCCATGGGTGAGAAGGCATATTCTGAGATATTGTCCCACTAAGAAGGGCCCTCAACGGAATGGGAGCCCAGGGGCAGTGAGGGAAGGGGACCACCCAATGGGAATAGGGCCAACTTGCAATATGTTCTTATGCTAAAGTTCTTAATAAACAATGAAGAACCAGAGAGTTCCCGTCTGGACCCCCTTCACCACTGGCCAACCTAGATTGTACGAATTTCAGCCAATAAAATCTGGGGAGTGCCCAGCAGAGATTTGGTGCCAGAGTTACATGTAGGGGCCACTCCGCTGCAGGTCTCAGTTGCTCCTTTTCTTTCCATATGCTGAAAAACTCACACCCCATGTTTCTGTAGACCAGCCTGACCTCTGTTTGAGTCCTTGCTGTGTGACACACACACAAGCCATGTGTCATGCATCCTGTGACCCTCTTCTTTGAGGGCTGGCTGCTTACATGAGAAGAACATTCCCTGCTCTAGACATTCACAGGACTTTTAATAAGAGAATGTCCTCTTTACTAAAACACCCTCTCCATCTCTCAACTCTGTCCTCTTTCCTCTTCTTTTATTTTAAAAAATATTTTAAATGGCGGGGGTTGGGGGAAACTTGCCAGGTTCTCTTGCTTCTGTAAATGAATGCCAGATACTTGCTCCATTTTAGGCATCTGGCTTTACATGGGTGTTGGGGAACTGAACCAAGGCTGACAGGCTTTGAAATCAAGCACCTTCAACCAGTGAGCTATTGCCTGAACCCTCCTGTTCTTTGGTCTACAACACTCATAGTATGATGCCTAACCAACCAAATGTTAATTGGTCTTTTCAAGTAGCAGAAGGCGCTGATCAGCATACTCTCCCAAGAAGAAAGGGGATTTTTGTAAGAGGTTATTTTAATACAAGCAAAAAACAAAAATAAAAAGGCTGGGGGAGGAGAGGAGAAACAAACCTGTTAAAATTTAAAATTAAATATCCATGGTCCCCTGCCACAAGGACTGATCCAGACGACCCACGGAGGAGGATATCCAGCTGATTGGGGATGGAGGGGGGGCATTGGGGAATTGGGGATAACAACTCATTGTTTGGCCACTAAATAATGTAACTCATTATGGACAATAAATATATATTTTTAAAAAATAGAATGATTGTTTTCATAAGGCCACAGGTCATCATTTGTGGCTGATTTTGACTCTACTTCTAGAGCCACTGGGAGGAAAGGCTGCAGAGCAGCAGAGAGGCCCCGGATGGATTTGTTTAAACGTGGGGGTTTGACCATGGAAGACTAACTACAGGTTACATACAAAAGAGCCCTGGCTTTGGGGCTTGATCCCAGGGCCATGGGAAAACTCCCTGAAGCGGGACGCCCATGGCTCTGCATGGAAGGCTCAAATGCAAACCAGGGTTGTATCTTGGCTTCATACTTAGTGAGCCAATATTTGCAAAAGGGCTGCAAGTGTCACTTCATGGAAATGTTCTCATGCGTTCCTGTGGTCTCACATTGCTGTTTGCGTATTTATTATAAGGTCTCTTATCAGGGAGCTTTCACTTTGGTGTAGAATGCCACATTTATGTATAAGCCCCCCTCACACAGGCCCTCCTGATATCCAGAACAAAGCAAATCAGCCCTGACCTTTTCTCCTTCCTTTTACAAAGCGCCAGAGGGCAGGAGAGCTGGCACTGTGGGCATTTACCTAGTGACAGTCATAGAGCCCAGCATAAACATGCATGTTCTCTTTCTAGAGCATAGTGGCTCATACCAGCACTCAGGAGGCTGAAGTAGAATTGGACGTGAGTTGAAGGCCAGCCTGGGCTAAAGTGGGACACTGACTTAAAAAAAAGTGCTCTCTGTGCACACCAAGCCATCTTATTGTTTGTCTGTTTGCTTTGGGTTCACAGCTTCCCACTCAATTGAACCAATAAGCAAAGGGCATCAGGGTCTTGTGCTCAAATCCATGATGGTGTAGAAGGAGCCTCCGGGCATCTTCCTGGGGGTCATAGCTATTCTCCCATCCAAGCCCTAACCAGGCCTGACCCTGCTTAGCTTCCAACATCACACGAGATCGGGCACATTCAGGGTGGTGTGGCAATGGATCACAGCAATTCTGATACTAATCTAACTGATAAACTGAGTGTGATGGTGCACGCCTATAATCCTAGTTAGTACCTGGGAGGCAGAGACAAGAAGATCCGAAGTTCAAGACCAGCCTGAACTACCTAGCTTGTGCTATCTGAGACCCTATCTCAAAAAAACAAAATGAGCCCCTGAGTCTCTGTGCTTGGGGACTGAGCCCTTCCAGCCCAGGTTCATGTGTCATGAATTCCCCAGAACAATGCTCTTACTAATAATCTTTAAATTCTCCTACTATTACCCAGATCAGCCAGGAGCCCACTTGAGGAACGGCTTCTCCATTGAGTGTACCTCACACCTTCAGCTTGTAACCAGCAGAGTCCAGAAGAGAAGTTCCTTCTGAGTGGACTTGCTGGTGCCAAATAAATGCCATTTCAGACACTTTTGTCACTATTATTTTACAATTCAAGAACCCACTGCTGCCTGTCTCTATATTTAATTGGGTCACATTTTTAAGTGTTACAAACGGCACTACCAAGTTTACCCAGGATATTTGCTATCGGTTACTCATCCAAACATGCATATATAAAAGCAGGTAGCTGTTGGCACCAGCGTTTGATTAGCCAGGACACACATTCCAAATAGAGACCTATGGGGAATCGGAGGCATGATCAAAGCTGGAGATGCTTGGGCTATCTACGACTCAAGACAGGCCACACACAATGTCGTGATTGACTGGATGCACTGTCTTTTCTTTTCTTTTTTTTTTCCTTTTTTGGCTATATATATATATATTTTTTAATACATATATTTATTGACCATAATGAGTTACATTATTTAGTGGGCGAACAATGAGTTGTTATCCCCAATTCCCCAATGTCCCGCCTCCCCATCCCCAATCAGCTGGATATCCTCCTCCTCCATGGGCCATCTGGATCAGTCCTTGTGGCAGGGGACCATGGATAGCCTAGTACTCAGCCTGGTTCTCTTCTCCTGGCCCAAGTATGTTGTTACTGAGGGGTGTCATGCCTCTGGATAGTCTCCCCCACCACGGATGCACTGTCTTTTCAACCACTCCAATCCACAGTGAGTGTCCTGAGTGTCCCTCCTTGCCACCCGCTGAGCTCCTGCTACACATTTTATGTGTGTGAGATGTTGGTCTTTAATCATACCTTGCCTGTATAGCCAGTCTTTACCAGTAGTTATATTATTACCTTCCCCCTGAATATTTTCTCCTTAATGATACTATTGGGGGTGCTAATTTGAGGCAGGGTCTCATGTAGCCCACACTTGCTATTTAGCCAAGGATGACCTTGAACTTCGTATCCTCCTGTCCTCTACCTCCCAAGTAATAGGATTTCATGCACGTTTGGGGCCAAAGGATGCTCTTATTTGAATGTCTTTCCTTCTCCCTGCCCTGTGCCCTGTTTTCAATGGGACTGAAAAGTGTTCTGGTCTCTGGCCACCCTAGACTGAGTAAACTGAATTAACAGTGAACCAGGACGCCTTCCTAGGTTTGACTCCAGAAGGACACATGGACTGACTCCCCTAGGGCCTACCTTCTTGATGGGGAGAACTTGGTATAGGAGTCAGTGGGTAAGGAGGCGTTCTTAGCACAATAAGGGAGTAGAGTGCTGGAAATACAGCAAAGAAAGCCAACTTGATTAAAGTACGGAGGAAAGCAAAAGCTCCCAGGAGCCCCAGAGCTGGAAGTTCCTAGAGTAGTTCTGGTGCAGGGTTTTTATAGAAATCCTGGGGTTCTTTTTCTTCTTGTTAAATTGTCCATTTTATAGTACCTCAGATGTCCCACAGCCCTGACTAGGTCTCCCCTTCCCCACTTCCTGGTCAGGGTCCTGGTGACATGCCTCCTAGAAGCGTCAGAAAGGGGACAGGGCAAGGGATTCCTTTGTGTTGCTTAACTCCAAGATGGCCTAACTCTGGTCTTTCATTGTCTCTAACTGCCTGTTTCCTCTAACTGTCCTCTGCAGGAGCTTTGCTGGGCAGACCTGGCACTGTGAACGCCCCCTGTGACCTGGCAAGCTTTTGCAGAAGCTCAGGAGCTAATTTTGAGTCGGGCACCTGCAGATTACACAGTTGCCCTGGGGAACTGGAAGCAGAGACAGTGCTGAGAGACAGCTGCCTCCTGTGCTCTGAGCACAAGCTTAAGAGTCCCTATTTGTAGAGACGCCACTGGACTGTCGTGTGCACACGTATGATCCATCTGTAGTCTGCACTTAATATGTCACACAGAGGAAACACAATGCGTGCGTTTACTTAATAATAAATGTATGAATGTTCAATGTCGACTATTTGGGAAATGAAAAGTATAAAGAGTCATAAAGTTAGTCACGATCTTGCCCCTTTTGCCAGAGATAAACACATTATCTGTTGTTAATCTTTCTTGTCTGTTTTCTATACAAAAATACTTTTTCATATAACTGCAATTGTACAGTTTTATAATCTGATTTTTTTTCACTTAAAATTTTTACTTAGCATTTTTTTTAATTCTAAAAATTTGATAGGAATGGCTCCAGAATATTTTATGCCAAGAGGTTCCCTGGTGATTTAACTAGTGTGTTTGTATGTTACGCCAGTGTTATTGCTTCAGACAACTAGGAAACCCGTCTCAGCTAATTTCACAGAAGTCTTGTTTAGGAAATAGTCAAATAGACCCTCTTCCTGCTGGAGAAAATAGGAATGAGTTTTCAGGACAAAACTAAGGGTTTTTTTGTTGTTGTTTTTGTTTTAGCTCTATAAAAATGGCCAGTATGACTGACCTTGACAATGCTGTATTCATGACCCCTGGACACTCTTCTTGCCAGCTGAAAACTTGCTATATAAAGCCCCTAACTTTTCTCCCCGAGTCTGGGATTTTCTCCAAGATTTAGAGCCCCAGGGCCACTTCTCAGCAAAGAGGGAAATCCATAGAGAAAGTCCAAAAGTGCATTCTATTCGGTTACTTGACTGTTCCAGTATGACCCACCCCAGATGCCCACCTGGGCAGTAATTCCCAGTAATTCACTTTTTTCCTTCTCCATCTCACTGTCCCCAATCTGGGAGGACAGACTCACCAAAAACATCCACCTAAAAGCATATATATATATATATATATATATATGCATATATATATATATATGCATATATACATATATATATGCATATGTATATATGCATATATATATAAACGTACACACACAGAGGAAGAAAAACAGTATTTCACAGTATTTCACAGTTGGTCAATAAATTATTTATTACCGGTAGACATGTGCTCTCTGTGGAAAAATACCAGGGTTTACATCACCACCTGGAAGTCTGTCTGGTACCTGCCTTCTTCCCAAGCTGTCCTGACCCCTTTCCAGTGCCTTTGAGAGTTCCCTCCATGCGTCGATTGAAATTAGCACCCCAGTCCCCACTTCTGCACTGGTCATTCTTTAGAACACACGCAGTGTTTTCAGGGCTATTTAGAAACAGCCCTGTCACCTTCAGTGGTTGTTCTGTGAAGACTGGAGACACGGTCACTGTAACTGTCAGCGGCTTTAAACAGACTGAAGAGTCTGCTAAGTCCAGCCAATAGGTTAACAGCCTCTGTTTGTACAGCTGCAGTTGATGTCGACCTGCAGCCGGAAAGCACATCAGTGATTCACCGAGGAACAGCGCTGGAGGCCAGCTCGCGAGCAATAGATGTTCTAGATAAAGTAGAGCCAAAGACTCCCTGAAATCTCAATCTGTTTACAAAAGAATTAAGACTCCTCCCTGAGCATAAAAGAATAACAAACCTTTGCACACTTCTGGAACATTCTCCTCTAAGGACTTTATATCTTCATGTCTAAAGAGCCTTTGTTGCTTCTTCTACCTCGTTTCTCACTCTGCCTCTGCCTTTTTCTTCTTCATCCTTCGCACTGCTCAACATTGAGAAACATTGAAATCTTTAGAGGCTAAATCATGGCGCATCTGACACTCCCCACCGAATCGTAACAGGAAGTTGACACAATTCTAAATCACAAGTCAGTACATTTGGCCCAAGATCAGAGGAGTTTATGAAAACTGCATCAGTCAGTGCTGAACACACACTTCTCTCCTTTATCCTTATCACCATTCCCTAAATAGTATCCGCTGTAGTCACACTGTAGTGTGATGACTTTCACAGTGTTTATCTTACATATCATAAGCAATCTAGGGATCATTTGAAATACAAGAAGGCATATACAGGTTATATGCAAATGTTAAGCCATTTTATATAAGGTTCTTAAGCATCATTGGATTTTAGTTCCTTGGATAGCGGATGTCCCATGGGTACTGAGTGATGTCAAAGGAAGACAACACGCTTTGATTCTTTCCTGTACTAAGATTTTAATGCTTCAGTGGTTTTGGAAACATTAAATATTTGCTGTGTTTTCTGGTGTCTGAAGCATTCACTGAGTTTGCCCAGCAGTGACACATCTGTGTTTATGGACCAGTTTTCAATATAGAATTATGAACAGAAAAGTTCACTGAAGCCCCGTTACATATTTAACTATTTCCCAAATCTGTACTAATGGAAAAAGATTAGCAAGGAAGAATTAACAAGCTGCCTCATATGCGGCTTTCTGGGTAGCAGACAGTGGAGAACTGATTATGAGCCTATTGGTTAATACAATCAAACCAGGGTGTTATAAGTGGAAACCAGAATAATCTTCAGATGAATAAACATGGTGCTAGTGGTTTCTCTCCTAGCCCCTGGAATAAAATTAACCTCAAAGTAGCCAACAGAAAGGTCCAGCAACACAGACAGCTTATCAGCACTCATGTCCGCGTTGTTTGCCAGAAACTTCAGCTGTGTTTGACTTCCTGAAGATGAATGGTAACAGACTCTCTAAGCCTTCAAGTGGAGTAAGACAGAGTTCCAAGCCTTTGGGCTCTGTCCGTGGACAACAACTATCCAAATTGAACTGGCCATGGGCAAAAGGAGATGGAAGGTTATGTAGCATGTGCCTACGAGGCTCAGGGTCTTCCGAGAAGTCCAGGGAACTTCAGGCAAGGTTGGATCGGTGGCTCCAATACCACCCCAGTAAAGCTCCTCTCTCAGTTATTCCCTAATCTCTGGGTACTGGAGTTCTGGGTCTTTCCACAGAATGGAGCCTCTCCTTCACAGCTTCAGGGAGTCTTAAAGCTGCCTGCTGGCCTCAGCGTGTACCAACTGCCCAGACTCTGGGTCTAAAGCTCATGCCCAGCTCTAGCCTGGATGCCCACATGTTTAACCAGGGGACAAGAGAGGGGTCACTTCCCCAGAGAGGCTGAACAGGCAAGCAAGGAAAGATGTCCGGCGTGATCAGATGCTGGCTGAAGACATCTGTCAACTCGGGCATCTTGGTGCTCAAAGCAGCTGCACGAATTCTTGTGCCAAGCAGACGTCTCTGCACCTGATCAGGTGATTCTCATCCCAAGTAGATGTTCTTCTGCGCCTCATCAGGTGATAGCCTGTGGCTTTCTGCAACAAGTAGATGCTCTTCTGTACTTGCTAGGGTGATTGACTGAGGCTTCCTCTCAGCAAAGGCCACATTCTGGTAGTGTGTGGACTGAAAACAAAGAACCTCCCAAAGACCAAGGCTTATACTCAGCTCAGCTGACACGGATGAGTCTTTGAGGATGAACGCCTGCCTATTTTGGAAAACAATTCAGCTTCAAATATAAAGCTCAAAGGAGAGGCGCTGTGAGAATTGACTCAGTCTAGATCTAGATACTCAGCAACCTAGAAGAATCTGATTTGTGAAGCTAGGACTCATCCTGTTTGTAGGGAGGGGTAAACCACTTTTGTAGTCTTTTGCGCTCTCTCTCTCTCCATCTCTCTCAGTTTTTAAATAATATTTTATTTATTTGAGAGAGAAAGCGAGAGAGAGGCAGACAGAGAGAGCGAGAATGGGCACACCAGGGCCTCCAGCCACTGCAAATGAACTCCAGACACATGCGCCCTCTTGTGCATCTGGCTGTATATGGGCACTGGGGAATCGAACTCTGGTCCTGCATTGCAGTCAAACACCTTAACCGCTAAGCCATCTCTTCAGCCCCTCTCTCAGTTTTTGAGACAGGTGTGGGGATAAACTATAAGAACAGACTATGGGAATGAATTATGGGTATAAACTCTAGGAAAGAACTGGGAATATTTCTTATGAGCCTTACCACTAGCTTTTGTGATATTATTGCTGTGAGATGCTAAATTCCTTACTTGTAACTTGCTGTAAAGTTAATCTTTTTTTAAATGTTTTATTTATTTGAGAGAGAGAGAGAGAGGGAGGCAGACAGAGAATATGGGCGCACCAGGGCCTCCAGCCACTGCAAATGAACTCCAGACACATGTGCCCTCTTGTGCATCTGGCTGTATATGGGCACTGGGGAATCAAACTCTGGTTCTTCTGCATTGCAGGCAAACGACTCAGCCACTAAGCCATCTCTTCAGCCCTGTAAAGTTAATCTTACACCTGTGTAATCTGTTTAAAACAGTGTCACTAGGCTTCCCCTGCCTTGGTGTACCTTGGGCCTGAACAGCACAGATGACAGTATTGACAAGCAATGTTTAGAGACGCTGACTTACCTTAAGACGTGCTCCATGGTCCTTTCCTCAGAGGCTTGGTTGGACTCTTGACTCAGAACAAACATAGCTCTGATCATAGCGTTGAAGACGAGGTTGGAACTATGAGCCCACAGGTCTATCGAGGACAACCATGGTCTTAGTGTGATGCTCTTGTGATCGAGTGTGTGTGCTCTGGATTAGCGGAGTCCAGCAGGTCACACCCCTAAATCCCTTCCTTTAACAAATACTTAAGGATTATCCAAGGTTGAAAGTTCCTTACCCTTTGCTCATGCAACGTACGACTTGTACACACATTACTGGGTTTTGTCTGTTCAATGGAAGTGCCAGTGAGCACCTGTGTGCAGGAAAGAGGAAGCCACAGCTGCAGTGACATCAGAGCGGCCATGACAGCAGGTGCAGCAGGTTTACTAAGGATTTAAACTAAACTCCCATCCAAGTACTAACCAGGCCCGACCCTGCTTAGCTTCTGAGATCCGATGGGATCAGGCGCATTCAGGGTGGTGTGGCCATAGGCTAAACTTCTCTTCCATTTCCTTTTTCCTCAGGCTGCTGCTAGAGGATGCGGGTATCAGGTGTGAGCTCTCTCACCCCTCAGGCCATGCTCCTAGAACCAGTTTGCCCACTTCTGCATAGGAAAGCTCCAGAGGTTAGTTTTCTCTAAATTCAGAGCTGTGCCCCCCAATATGCCAGGCAGGGTCTTACTCTAACCCAGGCTGACTTGTAACTCACTGTGGAGCCCAGGCTGGCCTCCAACTCATAACAAGCCTCCTCTCAGTCTTCTGGGTGTTGGAATTCCTGGGGTGAGCCGTGCCCACTTTTATTTTGGCATCTCTGAGGAGCACTTTCTAGTCTCCAAGTTCTCCCCGGCCAATTAATCAAAGCCTGTTTGCTGGGGTATTATTGAAAGCAAATCAACAATTAGACAATCGGATTGATTTCGTCACAGCTCTGCTATTAGTATGAATCTGTCTCTGAAGATCACACGCTCATGTATAAAGCAGGCAGTTAGTTCTCTGCAAGCTCCAGCATTCATGAATCATGACTTACAGGTTCTCCAACAGAGTGGGGACTCCCAGCCTTGGCTACGTATAAATGGCTGAAGAGCTTTCAAAGTAATGCTGATTTCTTTCTGTTTGGGGGGGGACTGTGTCGGGGACCAATGCCTCCGGGGGCCCCCGGAGGCACACCCTGGCTTAATCTCAGGATGGCACCTGGCAGCTTACACGATTGACTTGTAAACAAGTTCCAAGAGGCAGTCCTGATTGGCTATTGCACATCATGCTGGCCGCATGCACATGTTCTTATCATGGACTGACCAACAGCTCCCTGATTGGCCAAGGGGCTCTGTATATTTTGTTTCAATTTCGGCAATAAAAAGAGAGAGAGCAGTAAAGAGAGCAAAAAAGAGCGCGTTCTTCCACCCATAAGCGGTGTGTGTGTGTGTGTGTGTGTGTGTGTGTGTGTTTTATCATTGCCTCCGCGGGCGGTGGGCAGTGATAAGGCTGTGCATGTGTTGGGGTGTATATGTGTGGTGGGGGGGTGAATGTTCATGTGAAGGCCAGAGATAAATTATGGGTGTCTTCCTCAATCACTCTACTTATCTGAGACACTGAACCCAGAGCCCACCCATTCAGCTAGTCTCTCTAGCCTGCTTGCTGCCCCAAGGATCTGCCCGTCACTGTCTCCCAAGCACTGTGGTCACAGCCTTGGTCCACCATGTCTGCAACTTGACCTGGTTGCTAGGACTCCAAATGCAGGTCCACAAGCTTGATCGAAAGCACTTTACTGACTGAGCCATCTCCCCAGGCCCACTTGCCATGGTTTCCCTCCCCTCCTCTCCTCTCTTCTCCCCTCCTCTCTTCTCTCTTCTCTCCTCTCCTCCCCTCCCCCTCTTCTCCTCTCCCTTTCTTTCTTTCATTCTTAATTTCTTCCTTCCTTCCTTCCTTCCTTCCTTCCTTCCTTTCTTTCAGTGTGTATGTGTGGGTGCATGCATACCTGTGTGGTGGCCAGAGAGGACATCAGATGTCTTCCTTGATTTCTCTCCTCCTCATTTTATTGAGTGAGTCTCTTACAAGCCCAGAGGTCTTGGATTCATCTAGTCATCCAGCCAGCTTTCTGGGGATGGGTATGTATGTATGTGGCGGGGGTCCCTGTCTCTGCTGCCCATGTGCTGGGATGACAGACAGCTGTCAGGCCCACCAAACTTTGCTGCATGCACTGGGGATCTGAATTCTGATTCTACATCTGTGCGGTGAGAGCTTTATTCCCCAGGCATCCCCCAGCCCTAGAAACACATTGATTGATGTGCCTACTTCCATCTGGCACCCAGCATAATCCAAGGAGAGCTTCCAGAACCAGGGTATTATTGCTTTTGGTGCTAAATACTTAGTACAAATAATTTACCTGAGACCATTTAAGTCAAAGGATATTTTTCACTATTAGGAAAATAGAAAAGTTCAATCCATACTACATCTTGCATAATGAACTTGGAAATGAGAGGTGCCCAGGTGAGTGACAGCTTAATCATTTCATCCTCTTATATAATATCATGTATTTTTGTTCAATTACATGAATCATCAGATTTGCTCTCACATCAAAGGCCCTGAAAAGCTGAAGGAAATAGATCCTTAGCAATTAGCTGCTTTTGAAAAAAAATCATAATCCATTGAATTTTCTTTGGTTCAATAATACGAAGTGCAGTTATGTCACTTTCAATGATAGGCTGGTCTGTGTCATTGAACCTTTTTTTCCCGGGGAAAAATAGCCACACATTTCATGATTCACATCTATACCTCCTGCCACATAACCACGTGTTCCATGCAAGCCTGTCTCCTCCGAACCAGGGCTTGCTTTTCACCCTGTTATTTGTTCTTCTTGCCTTGGCTTGCTTGAACGCCCTTGAAAGTTTCAAGACAGAAATAACCTGGGTGGAAGGTTCAGGAAGTTACCTTGTCTTCACGAAGCTCGTTCTAAAAATATATCTGCCGGGATTGCGAAGCATGAAACGAATGAAGTGAATGAAACGTTGACTCCTCTTTCCCTAAGCACGAAAACAAAGAAATGTCAGGCTGAAACAGAAACAACTAAAGTTAGTATTGTTTATTTTCTTCAGAGGGGCTCAAACTCATAAGATACCTTTTCTTCTCTCTGCAAGGAGGTCGTGCGTCCCTTTTATACGGCGTTAAATCCAGTATTTCATGCACTTCATTGTAGATTGTAGTCCTTGAGTGGTGCTCAAAACCCACATCCTTGCAGAGCCCTTCCTATAGTGACGTCCTGTAGTAACTGGGCTTTGGCCTCCCTTGAACTCAGAGCAGCCGATTCCCCCTCCCTCGTGGCAACATCTGCACTTCAGAAGAAGCCAGGCTGTGTTCTCTCTCCTACTTTAACCCACTCAGTGGAGTGGCTGTCATTCTCTAGGAAAGCCTCTGATGCACACAGGTCTCTTGAACCTTCCTGGGAGTGTGAAGGAGTTTCCCAAAGAAAAGGAAACAACAGGACAGGCAGACATAGAATTTAATCCAACACACACACACACACACACACACACACACACACACACACACATACACACACACACGCACACATGCACTCAACAGATGCACTGGGAGAGGAAGGAGATTTTTAGGAATCGGCTTACACAAGTGTGGGCACTCCCTTCAACATCTGCAGTGCACGCTGGCCGGCGGCATCCAGGAGAGAAGCTGATCTTGCAGCTTTTCTTCTGCTGGCTAGAAACTCGGTCTGGGTTTGGATATCATAGTCTTGGGCAACTCCTACTTGGGCCTTCAGGAGGTTAGATGAGGTCTGTTAGATCACAATGCTACCACTCGGGGAGGACAAATGCTGCCCCTCTGTAGCTTCTCCCCCTCCCATCCTACAGACAGGCTTCCTTCTATAGGGTTACCTCTCAGGTAAGGCAACCTGACTTATTCTACCTACTACCTTCATTAAGCTCCCAGCCTAACAGCCCCAAAGGGCTTTCATTGTGTAGTGAGGCTTTGTCTCCAGACAGTCAGCCTTCCCCTTTAAAAGTATATATACAAGTACGGAATTTCCTTCGTTCTGTTGGTTAGTGTGGGATGGCCATCCCTTCTTCTCCAGCTGTGATCAGTGTTACTAAAGGACAGCTGAAGTCTATTTCAACACCTTGCTGTTGCCCCTGGACAGAGTCTGTGTTATTTAAAACAAGACCCTCTGGGTGTAGGTGCTTCGGGGATTGGGAGCCTGTCTTGCCCTCTTTCTCTGCTTCTTGGCTCCATATGGTGAATAGATGTCTTCTGCCCTGTGCTCCTACCGTGATGTTCTCAGCCACTGCAGGCTCAAAACAATACATTTAAACAAACACGGACTAAAACTTTTGGAACCAGGAGACAGACAGAAAAGACTTTCTTCTTTTCAGTTATTTTGCATATTTTTGTCTCCGTGACAGAAAACGAACACAAATATCCTTTAATGATCCCTTACCATTTTAGATATTTTTAGTTTCTCAACCTTTAGTAAGTTGCACTTAAATACACAAAGACCCCTAAGCTCACAACCTTAAAGCAGCCTCAATACTCACCCACCACGACTCAGGGAACTGAGCGGAAGAGGGGGCGGAAAGATTGTGAGAGCCATGGTGGGGGAGAATATCAGAGACTTGGCACCCCTCAGTAACAACACACTTGGGTCATGAGAGCCGGGCTGAAGACTGGGCTATCCATGGTCCCCTGTCACAAAGACTGATCCAGATGGCCCACGGAGGAGGATATCCAGCTGATTGGTGATGGGGGGGGGGCATTGGGGAACTGGAGATAACAACTCATTGTTTGCCCACTAAATAATGTAACTCATTATGGACAATAAAAAAAAAAGTTGGCTGGCTCTGATTTAGGGTTCCTTTGGGGAGGGTCTAGACTCTTCAATTGGCCCCTATTTAAATGACCACACTGGTCCCTAAAGTCACTATAGCTTAGAGGTCCCGAATTTAGACATTCAGGACCGTACTACAGGCTTTTCCTGTGAAACCCTGGCAAGGAGTAGTCCACCTCCTCACCATCTCTATCACCCAGGTTGATAATGAATGTGTATTTCTCAGGAAGCCCGTGGAGCCAGGTTCTAGAACAATAGCTGTCTGCAAGTTTGCCTTTCCTCTCTGCTCAAAGGGGAAGTAAGCCAAGACCCAAAACAAAAATTGAGCTTCCTCCTCAGGCCCTGGACAGAGCAACTGAGAGCCAGCCTGTCTCAAGGAGGGGGTGTCTGCGCAGAACTAACCAAACCCCAGATACCCCAGGATCAGAAACTGAAGGCCTCTCCCAAGTTAAGCAAGAACCCAGCACTATGGGTCCTGAAAGAGTTGCTAGGTCCGCACATTCCTGAAGCCCTCTGGGGAGTTTATGAAGCGGCCCCTCGAGGACTTCAAGGAAACTTGAGGCTTTAAGGGAGCCTCCTGGCACTCTGTCACTGGAGACTCAGCCTCTCCGAGCGAGCGAGCGAGTAAGCTAGACACCGTGGCCTGGGAGTAAAGTGAGTTTGCCTGGACCCTTCAGGTAGCAGAAATGGTGAGGAGGATGGATGTGAAACATCCGTGCTGGGTGCGCTGGGTGCTAAGTGAAATGAGGCGATTCTTCAAGTGTAATGTGTGCAGCCAGGACGTCAGCAGAGTCCTGCCGTGTTCCTGGAGCAGTCTGAATGGAGAGACTGGAAAACAGCCTGACACAGACATTAGTTAAGATGTGACTGTGTTTTTCTTCTGGAACTTTGGAGGAACACACACCAGCACCCCAGGAGCAAGCGTCCGGGATGGTCTTTAGCACTTTGGATGTGGTGAGGGTGCAACCTGAGGAAGCCAGTGCTTTTGTGGTTATTAAAACTATATTTCTAGCTGGATCTGTGACTAGAAATGTATGTGATACTGCCTCTAGACGTGTGTGTGCACATGCTGTGTGCATGCATGTGTGTGTGCATGTGTGTGCATGTGTGCGTGTGTGAATGTGTGCATGCATGTGTGCATGCGTGTACATGTATGTGCATATGTGTGTACATGTGTGCATGTGTGTGTGCATGTGTGCATGTGTGCGTTGTGTGCATGTGTGCATGCGTGTGTGTGCCTGTGCGTTTGTGTGTGTGTGTGAGATCACAAGGACCTATAGGCTCTGCAATGCATCCCAGTGGTCACTGCAGAAGCCAAAGGACAAAGATTTCATTTCTGGTGCCTCTGCATTCAGCATGGGCAGCAGCAGGCAGAGTGTGCCCATTGCTGCGCCCCTCCTCCGGGTGTGAAGGCACCCGACACCCATCTCAGGGGCTGTGAGGAGAGGTGAGTGGTGCTGGCAATGAGGAGTCAGTGGGTGGGCACAGACAGAGCCAGACAAACGCTCTTATGGGCAGTTACCCAGTGACAGTAATGATAAGAATAAAAAATAATCCAAGCACATATATCTCCATGCCTGTGGGCACAGAGCACTTCTCGGTGCTTGGTGCTCAGACACTCCTCCCAGGAGCATCCCAGAGCACCACTCGTCCTGGGTGGGAGGTCAGCCCTGCTCATGCCCTTCCCACCTCACCATGCCTGGTAGCTCCTGCAGGCCCAGAGTTCAAGTTCTCTAGCAAAGCACCCAGACCTTCCCGGGAGGGTTTTGTTCATCCAGAAAATTAGCTCCATTTGTTTTCCTCCACCCTGAAGGCAGGACATCAGCAGCCCAGGCCCTCTAGTTAGTGGACATGCCCCCTGCTACTGCTGACCACACCGTGGGTGTGGCCCCTCTGCCTTCACCATCTGCCTCCCCTACTCCTCACCCCCTGCCAACTGGCACACGTACTCACTGTCCTACTATACAACTTTATTTTGGTGACATTAAAGCGTGTGCTTCTCAGTATTTTATTGTCACTCTATGTTTTCTCCCCTGGTTGGAAACAGTAAGTTCCTGACCCATGGACTTGGAGCGTCTTCACATAGGGGGTTTTCAGGGCCATTAGGATAACATCATGGAGAAGGTGAGAACTGGTGGGAAGATGGAGAGAAGGCAGTTGAGAAACCCCAGCTTGTCTCTTTATATAAGAATGAGCATACCAAAAACATTTTGCCTTATCTTTTAAATTCTTCAGGGGCCAGGGATGGAGCTCAGTGGGCAGAGTGCTCATCAATCATATACAAGCCCTTGGTTTGATTCCTAGTACCACATAAAACATGTGTGGAATCCCAGCACTTGGAAGGATCTCAAGTTCAAGGTCATCCTTGGCTACATATTGAGTTCAAGGCCAGCTGAGGACACATGAAACCCTGTCTGTAAGTAAGTAAAAATCAATCAAAAAGTGAAAATATAAGTAAACAAACAACCCCTTTGAACAATGTAATTTCAGAAGTCATTAACATTGTATGTATTTTTGAGACATTTAAAAGAGATCCCCATGGGAAGACCATACCTTCACTTGATGAGGTACTGTATTTCATCTCAGTGTATGAAGATACTAAAACAATTTCTTTTCTTAATAAACTCCAGTTGTGCCTCAGACTGACTCATCCTTTTTTGCAGTATTTGAGCCAAGAAACCCAGCTTCATCTGAGTAGAAGTCTCTGGAAGGAAAGCTCCTGCAGGTAGCAGTGTAGAGCCGCAGCCCCCATTCCCACTGCCACAGAGAGCCCCCAAGCCTTAGAATGACCATGGGCACTGTGTCTCCAAGGTGGGCTTCAGAATCTCTAACAAATGCAGCCAACCCTGGCTGACTGAGTTCTGGGATGCAAACCTGCCATTGTTTTGCAGAAAAAAAAATGGTTTGTTTTTCTATGTTATTTTCATTGCTCGAGGAAAACTATCTGAATTGTCATTGCAGCAGTGAAGGGGAGAAGCAATGACAAGCAGGGCTTCTTGCCAGCTCCGCTGGTGAAAGAGAGCAAGACTTACTTTTATTTTGTCTCGTGAAATACAGACATGAAATATTTATTGAATTGAAAATATACAAAAGTGTCAAGGGGGCAGCTGGGGAGATGGCTCAGTGGTTAAAGGTGCTTGCTTACTGATATCAAAGAGAGAGGGGCGTATTTGGGAAGGGGAGAGGACGGAGGACGGAAGGATGGTCAGGTGGAGGAAACTGTTTAATCTCTTCTGAGCATAGCCGAGTTGTTGAGAAGCTGCTGAGTGGGGATGGCTTGTTTCCCTTGGGGTGGTTTAAGGTCTCCAGCATCACTGAGAGTGGGGTAGAGAGGTCGGTGCCAAGATCTCACGCCAGGTCACCTCAGGCCTCATTCATGCTGGCACTCAAGCGATCTCTGCTTCTTTGAAGCTCAGTGCCCCAGGCTGGGTTAAGCCAGAGCATCTGAGGAAGCTGACCCAGGAATTCACCTTGCTCCAAAGGGAGAGATCCCGAATTCCACAAACTCCTGAAGTCATTACAGCAGCTTTCTTCCTGCAAGCAAGGACTCCAACCTCTGGACAGTCCCTCACTTTCTCCCATATCTCCATCTGGGGTGACACATTCGCCTGGCCAGGGTCCATCAGGCGACAAAGTGTTCCAGTGCCTGAGTAGTGGGCTTCACACAAATGCGTACATCTCTTGGCAGTGTCTGTGGCAAGATGTCAACACACCCTGGCTGGTTGGTAGAGACAAGCTGATTAAATTTAGTTTAACTACTTAAAAAATAATTTATAAGCATGATTCAAAGCTCAAAGAGATATAAAAAGAACTCATTGAAAAATCTAAGCCCCTCCATCACCATTCTTCAAACAATCTCATTCTCTGCTTTTCAAAAGTAACAACTGGGGCTGGAGAGATGGCTCAGCGGTTAAGGCACTTATTTCCAGTGCCTAAGGACCCGGGTTCAATTCCCCAGTACCCACATAGGCCAGATGCACAAGGTGGCACCTGTGTCTGGATTTCCCCCCCTCTACCTCTCTATCTTTCTATCTATCTATCTATCTATCTATCTATCTATCTATCTATCTATCTAACTAACTAACTAACTAACTATCTCTATCTCTCTGCTTGCAAATAAATAAAAATAAAAAATATTTTTAAAAATTAAAAAAAAAGTAGCAACTTCATTCGCTTCTCCAGTGTTCTCTCGGCAGGTGGTGGTGAACGTGCAAAAATACAAACATACTTGTTCCTCTTCTTTCTACAAAATGTAGCGCTTCATATACATTACTTTCCATACATCCTGGGCATACTTACTAGCTCACTTAGAAATTCCACAGTCAGTTTGCAGCTGCGTGGTGTTTCTTACTGTGCTTCTACCAGAACTCATTCAACTGGTTCCTTAACAGAGGCTCTTTAGGTATTCATTCCATCTTTGCCATCGTGAAAGAGAGCTGCAGTAGAAAACCCTGTATCAGCATCGTGAATATACTTCGATATACAGATCTGCAGAGGTGAGACCCTGAGGTGCAAAGCCAGCCCATTTGCCCGTCACAGCATTGCATCAAAGTACCGAGGAAGAAAGATGTCTGAAGTTGGACAGCTTCCTGAGCTAAGCAGCCCTGTAGACACCATGAGAAGATACTAGAAGGTGGTCCATGTTGGCCCTAAGTGGCACCCGGACACTCCCGAAACCAGTAGGAGATGCCAATGCACCTTGAACTACTGTGAGTCACAGTGAGCTCTGGGGTGGGGTTATGTTGGAGACATCTCTTTCAGTACCAAATTGGAACAATTGCTTTGGCCTTAGACAGAGAGCTCATATTGTTTGAAATGCAAAAGGCCAGGTTTGAGCTTCAGAGACCCGCAGAGCCAACAGCTCTCACAGCAGGGCAACGGGACCCTGCGGAAGGACGCACACTGGACTCTGAGTTCACATCTGCTTTCCAAGGCTGAACCACCCTACACCTCTGGCCTTGAGATACTGCTGGTTGCAATGTGCTGCAGGGCCCTCGTCCTGCCTTCTCAGGAGATCAGCTGAGATCCTGCTGGGTGCAGTGCCCTGCAGGGCCTTCTCAGGAGATCAGCTGACATGGGTGGAAGCCCCTCACAAACTACAAGCTACTCCTCAAATGTTGGCATTGTTGGTACTAAAAAGCAGTGTCCAGTCAGAATGCTGAGGACTGTGGATCTAATAAGTGACTGGCAGGTTCAAGTAGCAAGTCTCAAGGGCCAGAGAGGAGAGTCAGGGCGGCTGTGATGAGTGCATGCCATATGCCAGCCTGCTCTAGTGGTCGCCAACAATCAGAAACTCTCACACTCCTTGGCCTTTGACAAATTTATCGTAGACAGAAGGACGTTCTGTTTCTCTGGTGTTAGAGGCTGACTCATTTCCGTCTGTGATAAAACCCAAAACCCGAAGGCAGTCTGTCCACCAAGAAACAGCAGACAGCTCAGAGCGGTACCCTTCCCCCTCATCGGTGGGGAAATCCACGTATGAATATTCATTCCCTGCTCACTTAGGAGTGTTCTGTGTAAAGACCCTTTGAAAGATGATGAGAATGGGAATAAAAGGGTTTGATGAATCCCTTAGTCAGCTGGCCCCAACCCCAGAGCATGTGCAATGGTTGTCATAGAGAGCTGATTTACAAAGAAAATATTCCTGCAGATGTGTGGGCTTCTCACTGCATCCACCTCCCGCTCTCCAGCAAAAATAAAACAGGCTCTTTGGGCCACAGATCCCAAAATCAAATTAAATTTCTTCTCCTGAAGGGACTTTTCTAAGAAGGTGGGTCTGAGTATGGGGACCCATAGCTTCTACGTCTTTTCTCTGTGTTGGGCTCCTCCCCATCCATACAGACCACTTCAGACCCTGCAACGTTCTGGTAAAGTCTTCTTTTACAGCTTTATTTCCAGGGACATTTCATTCTTTTGCAATCAATGAATGAATTTCTTATAGAGCCCTTCATGAAGGAATTACTTACCTTGCCATGCCTCTCTGCATTGTTGACTTGCTCAGTAATTGAGTTTCATTATAATTTCATTTTCATGCTTATTTTTCAGAACAAATGTTCATTTAAGAATTAAAGAAAAAACTGGGCTGGAGAGATGGCTCAACAGTTAAGGTGCTTGCCTGCAAAGCCTAATGACCGGGGTTCACTTTTCCAGGATCCACGTAAAGCCAGATGTATAAAAGTGACGCATGCATCTGGTGTTCGTCTGCAGTGGCTGGAGACCCTGGAGTGCCCATTCTCTCTGTGTCTGTCTCTCTTCTCTTCTATCTCTCTATGCTTGCAAATAAATATTTTTAAAAAGAATTAAAGAAAAACGAATACATGAAAGTATTGGAGTACATGGACAGAATTCAATTTTTCTCATTTTTGTCTGAAATCTTGACACACATTAACTACTTAGCTGAGGTAGATATGGGCTGGCATTGCCTCAAAGGAACCTCCCTCCATCCCTATTTTTATCTGCAATTACTATTATTATTATTATTATTATTATTTTGGTGCTTTGAGACCAAACTTCATGTAGGCCAGGATGGCTCAAACTTGCTATGTAACTGATGCTGTTGCCTTCATCTCCCTTGTTAGGATCCCAGGCCTGTGCCACCAGGAGGGGCCATTATTGACACATAACTTGCTCTTTTGACATAGTTTTGTCTATGTTCATGTATTCTCACACTCGTTTTTCTTGAGTAAGCATGCACTGAGCTAGGAATGTGCACTTTTAGTATTGAAGTTTCGAAGATAATGACCATGATGGTGACATTCACTAAGTACCATAACCAACTTCCAGGGTAGAGTCTGTCCTGTTTAATTCTCACAATGCCCTACTAAAGGATGGCTTCTTACTACCCTCATTTTACAGATGGGGAAATGAAGGCCCAGAAAGGCAAATTAATCTACAGAGGCTTGTAACTAGAAGACATTGAAGCCACTACTGAATCCTAGAAGCTGGGTTCGGTGAGAGAAAAATGATAGGCCCATTTCAACCATGGAAGAGTGACTTTTTATCAAAGTCAGGGTGCTGTGCAAGCAGAGAGGAGCATCTACTGGTTTCAGGGAAAGACATGTCAGGGCCACTCCCTGAAAAAGGTGAGGCCGGGCTTGAGTCACAGAGGAAAGGTCATAGGGTCAGAGTCTGCCTGGGTTCCACGAGACCATGTCTCTAAACAGACAAAGGAAAGGGAAGGAAATCAGTTTCTTAAGACAAAGAGGTCATCCTGGGCCAGCTCACCTGCACCTTCAGCCCCAGCCTCTTCTGGATCCTTCCAAACCCAGGCTTTCCAGGTGCTGGTGGGCGTGGCATGACATCTATTTGGCAACTATTGCTCTATTTATTTATTTATTTATTGACAGACAGAGAGAAAGAGATTGGTCACACATAACTATTGCTTTATAACACGATACAGCAGCTTCCAAGCACCCACCCATCCTGGCATTTCTCCAAATTTCTTTCTCAAACCAAGCATAGTGGCACATGCCTACAGTCTCAGAATTTGGGAGGTGGAGGCAGAAGGATTAGGTGTTCAAGGCCATCCTTGGCTATATAAGACCCTGTTTCATGAAATCAAGCACAATAAAATGAAACATGCATGCAACAAAAAAGAAACTACAGAAAAAATTTAAAACCTTGTAGCTTTGGAATTTGAAAAATGCCATAGAATTTATATGAGGCAACTAGGGAAAGGAAGGGCTCTTTTGAAAATTTGTTTTTCTGAGGCAGTTTGTGGGGTATAAATAGATTGCACTTAGTTTTATTCTGGGGAACCTTTGAATTCCTACAACAGAGGTTTAAACCAAGGAAGAGTGGGAATCCCACCAAAATCATGCAGAATGTCAGTGCCAAGCCCTGTCTACAGCTGCTCCTTAGACATCCAGCGTTTCCCAAGTTCTCCTGCACAGCACCTGGAAAACTCCAGAAAATCAATGTGATCACCTTCTCTAGCCAGCTCTTATATCCTAAGCGGTCATCAGTCACCAGCCGCCTTCTTTCTAAGGGACATCTTGCTTATTCCTTCAAGCCCTACTGGGATTGGCCAAACCCCCTGCGAACAGGCTTCCTAGAGGTATGTGAACCGCTACAGACCAATGAGACAGCTGGGGAAGGTTGGTTCGGCTCTTGAAAAGATAGATTTAGATAGGGATAGGCGTAAACCAATACTAGGGAGGATTTGGGCTCATACAGTGGTCATAATGGTCGTGTGGGCTGCCAACCTCCTTATTCTGGCTTGTGTATGAGGAGGCCCTCCCCTACAGCTGGGTCCTATAATCCTAGGTGTTGCATTACACAGCTCACATCCACAGTGTCAGAGCAAAGGACCTAGGCTTGAGCTCTTGTGGATCAATTTGCGACATGTGTTTATCTCTGAATCAATCATGTGACATCAACCGGGAGTGTTCTGGTTGTCTAGGCCAGAGTTATGAACTAACCCCTAAAACAGAGACAGCAGAACCACTGTTTAGGGTTAGAATCAGCCCAAGGGAACTACTTGTACTAACAGCAGAGGAAGGAATCATTCCCCGAAGAAAAGCGGACCAGCGGCTAGCAGAAGATGCTAGGCGAACATGACCTCCGTCCACAGAGCAGGAGCTCAGATTCCATGTCAAGAACACTGGAAGCCATCAAAAGGTTTAAACCTGAAAGTCATCTGTTAACATTTGGTCTGATGGAATTTGAACAAGGATACTCTGATGGCAGGTTAGTGGGTGGGAAGGGGGTTGCAGGGGAGTTCCATTTGGAAGGTTTGAATTCAGAACAGGCTGGGTGGTCAATGTCTTGAACCAGAGTGTAGCAACAGGGGTCAGAAAAGCTTGACCAGATCTGAGAGGCTCCTGTGCAAGGTTTGACAGCCTTTGCTGACTGGTTGGGAGTGGAGGGATTTGGGGAAAACACGGGAGAGACAAGTGAAGGGCAGACATACATCTGAGGGTGACAACCAAGAAAGATACAAAAGAAAGGTTTTCTCTAGAGTTATAAATTCAGGAATCATCAGTATACAGGCATCTAAATGTGGAAGACTAAACTCATCCAGGGACTCACATGGATTGAGAAAAGAAGGGAGGCATTCATACAGCTTCCCCAACAAAATTCTCTGCTCTTCCCAGACTGGTCTATTCAGACATGAATAAATGTGGACTCTCTCCTATGCCATCCCTCTTCCTACAATACCTTCCTCCCCTTCTTAGTATCACTAAATATTTAGCTCCTCGTGGACCTCACTATCCCATGGCCAATTAAGCTCCCTTACCTCCTATCTGTTTACTTATTCATGTATTTAATACTTGTGAAACAATATCCGTGCTTTGTATATACATTATACTTCCTTCAACTAGATTGTACATTCACAAAAGACAGTCTGTATATTCCTTCATATCTATTAGCTGCCCAGAAAAGAGTTAAAAATGTCAATAAACAACAACATTCGCTCTTATTTTCTCTGAACACCTTTGTGCCAGTAGCTGGAAATTAATATCAACTGCCTAGGCTTGGAGAGGCAGTAACTCAGCAAGGGTGCACCAACCAATCCCTTGAAAACGAGGCAGCGATTGTCTAGTGCTTCAAAATAGTTCTGGCAAAATAATGCCTGCAGCAAAGGAAAAGAATGTGATACACTGAAAAGAACCAAATGAAAGCAGTTTCCCACAGAGAGAAATCAAAGAATTAAAACGAACACCTCTGAGCCACTTCAACTATTTTTGCATCGAGCCCTGCATAATCCCCCACTTAAGTGGAACACATCTCAGTGTGTCCCTGCCCATTCAACACCCATCTTCCCTTGCCAGCTCAGAGCTCATAACTAACGGCCTGGAGTCACTTCCAAAGCTTCCAGAGGTTTGACTGGGTTCCCAAGCATGGATGTCTGTCTCCGTGAGCATTGCAGGTTCTCCAAAGCTGTCCCACCACCAAAGGCTCCCATCCCGCCTCTGTTCCTGGGCTCTCTTGCCTGCATTGTCTCAGCTTGAATTCCCATAGTCCTCAGCCATCCCGGATGGCTTCTAACAGGCTCTGTGTGCTGTGTTCCCCACAACATCCCCCAGTTAGGCAAATGGCTCTTGGATTCCCTTTTGAAGCTACAGCAAGCACACTCACAGGCCTTTAGAGCCTGGCAGTGGTGACAAGAGTGAATGAAATTCCATGGGTCTGACACATTTTCGCAAGCTGACCGTTGCTGAGTTTTCCAGAGGTCTTACTGTTTCCCTTTTGACTCGTGTTTCCCATTGAAGCGGACAGAACTTGAGTCTGCCACTGGCACAGAGCCAGCCAGCCCTGACTTCTCACCTCTCATGCCTGGGCTCAGCCTCTGTGGTGCAGGGAGAAGGGACCTATTTGGAACAAGACTCTGCCTCTACCACCTCCCCTGCTGGCTGACCGTCCTAGTTTCTGACTATTTCCTCAGGAAAAAAAATGAAGGTAAGAATGCTTTGAAGTATTGTTGTGATGATGAAATAACATAAGGTAAATGCCAAAAACTATCTTGCACCTAAGTAGGTAGGGGCTCAACACATATTAGATTAACCATATGAACTTGCTATTTTAAAAGATCAAAAATGCGGGCTGGAGAGATGGCCCAGCGGTTAAGGCCCGGGGTTCAATTCCCCAGGACCCACATAAGCCAGACCCACAAGGTGGTGGCCCTGGTGTGCTCTCTCTCTCTCTCTCTCTCTCTCTCTCTCTCTCTCTCTCTCTCTCTGTCTCTCTGTCTCTCTTTCTCTCTCTCTGTCTCTGTCTCTGTATCTCTCTGCTTGAAAATGAATAAATAAAATTAATAAAAATCTTTTAAAAAATAAAAATAAATGATCAAAAATGGCCCAATATTAATCTCATGCCATCAGCTTTACTATTGAAGCACCAAAATGAGTGTCCATTTGACCAGGTTACTGGGCATAGAGGTAGCACCTTAGAATGGATTTTTAGTTCAAACATCAAAAGAATCAAGAAATGCCAGTTCCCTACTAACCACCTTACCTAACTGGAGTGAGTACTTCAGCAAGGCTGATCTCAGAGAGAGGACAACAATGGAGCTTGGCTCCTGGGTCCCATCCACTTCCAGCTCTTGTCCTCATCAGCACTGTGAATTTGAGCACGCTGTCATCCAACCTGAATTTTAGTTTTCTCTTCCAGGATGCATGACGACATGAGATGGGTGTGAAGATTAAATAAGATAATATGCATAAAGTTCTCATAACACCGAAGTACCGGGCTGGAACTGGAGCTCAGTGGGTCAGCACTGGCCTAGCATGTGAGAGGTGCTCTGGTTTCGATCCCCAGAACCACAAATCAAAACAAGCAAGCCAAAAATGGAAGGGAGGGGAAGGAGGAGAAGGAGAAAGAGGAAAAAAGGAGGAGGAGGAACAAAACGGAAGCATTAGCTATGGTTTTCTTGATTTAAAATAGGTAGTTCGGCCTGGTGATTTGGTGAAATTTTTCACAAGATAAAATGCACTGGATACACATCAGAGGCCCAGGAATGAAAATAGCAAAGCTTCCTGATGAGCAGTCCCAGTTTAGTGTGTGGGGACATCCCTTAGGAAGTTCAAGGATGGTGGCCATCACACCCAGGAGAGTCCAATGAAGACCCACCCAGCCAGTGGTTGCTGTCACTTCCTAGTGGGTGCGTCAAAGGAGGGTCACAGAATCTCCGTGAGTCCCAGCAGAGGTGACTCATACACCCCTGGAGAAGGTGATTGAAAAGAAATACCAGGCTGGGCGATGTGCTACCTGCCTGCAATCCAGTACTCAGGAGGCTGAGGCAGGAGGATTGGGCTACAAGGCAAGCTTGAGTCTGAGGCCAGCCTGAGCTCCATGAGACCCTGTCTCAGGGGGGGAGTGGGGGTTCACCAAGAAGCAGACACCAGTGGGAAGTAATGCTTTAGTTTGAATTCAGCATTAAATGAGGAACTCAGACTAACAAGAACCAAGACATAAGAACATAATAATGTCTGCTCTTTCGCTAACCACTTTCATAAGTCTGTCAGGCGGGCAAAGCCAGCCTCACTTCCATGAAAACGGGAGGAAATGCAGGCAGCAGGCCTGACACAAGGAAGATTTGGATTTATGTTCAGGAAGAGACTGAAAGGACAGACAGGCTCCTGGTGTAGAGGCCAGCTTGTCAGGATGAGGCCTCTGATGCTCATGCTTTGTGGGAGCCAGAACCCGAGTGATGGGCCGTAATTTGGGGCCATGGGAAGAAGGCACGGAAAGGTTTATCCTAAAACAGATTTGTAGTCACCATGGAAACTCTACCAGCAAGTGGTACTCTCCTTTCACACCCTTCAGGCTGTGCGGTTTTTGTTTTTTTGTTTTGTTTTGTTTTTTGGTTAGTTGGTTGGAAGGTTGTTTTTGTTTGTTTGTTATTTATTTGTTTGTTTGTTTGAGGCAGGTCTCATGGAGCTCAGGCCGGCCTCAAAACGAAATAGGGCTGGAGAGATGGCTCAGTGGCTAAAAGCACTACTGAACAAGCCTGATGGCTGGAGTTTGGACCCAGGAATCCAAGTGTGTCTGCAATCCCAATGTTCCTGTGGCAATGGGGCCAGAGTCAGGAGAATTCAGAATCTCATGGGCCAGTGTTCACAGTGGCAAAACAAGAAAGACCCTGTTTCAAACAAGGCAGAGAGGTAGAGGAAAGGACTAATACCCCACTGGTGTTAAGAACTCAGCCTTAATTAGAATGACCAGACACACACATGAGCTACTTGTCCAGAGAACAGTTCATGAGGCCGAGTTTACCCTTGACACAGGAGCCCCGTGCCCTATTAGGAAGTAAACTAATTTAGCAGATGTACAAACAGCTAAATAACCCTTTTGGGATGTGGAGGTGTAGATCAGCTCAGAACTATCTTTTTTTTTTTTTTTTGAGATAGGATCTCACATAGCTCAGGCTAGCCTCAAACTGGCTGGGTAGCTGAGGATGACCTTGAACTTCTGATCCTCATTCCTTTACCTCCTGAGTGCTGGGATTACACCTGGCTCAGAAGAATTCTTCTAACTTGGGTAGTGAAGAACCATATCTCAAGGGTCCCTTTGAAATGAACTTGCTCATGCTATTTGCATGGAAGCAAAGCAGATCGGTCATTAACCCTCAGACCCTGCTGAACGAGCCAGGATGGTGAGGGAGGAGCTGTTAGGAAGAGGCCGGGGGAAGAGTGGACAAGGTCAGTTCACTGGGGTTCTCCTCCTCCTTCTCCTCCTCCTCCTCCTCCTCTTCTTCCTCCTCTTCATCTTTGTCTTCCTCTTCTTTTTCCCCACCCACTTCTTATTTCAGTGTTTGGGTTGTTGGTTTGCTCCTGACTCAAAGCTTCGTGGGGCCTGAAGCAATCACTGCACAAGAGATCATGGTTACCTGCCCGAGGGCTTCACAGGCTCTGAGGGACCAAGTTTTCAAGCCACCTCAGCTCATGACAGCTTTACAAACTGCCCTGACAAGCAGAGGGTGTGAAAGCCTCCAACGGTCCCTATGGGGCTGGAGCTATAAGGAGCTTCTCACTTGCTAAATTAGGCCAAGTCAGAAAATTTAGACCGAAGTTCTAATTCTAGCTTTTCTTCTAAACAGTGATCTTCAGTCTCCAGACCGCAGGACCCTAAGCCAGAGGAGGCCCAGCATGGTGTGGGAAGCCGCTAAGCTAGCACTGCCCACGCTGGGACATTTGGAAGGACTCTGTGGCACGGCACGTGGCAGTTACAATCTGGTTGTTACACTTAGGTTCTTTCCCCTCTGTAAATGTCCCCTCAGTTTGCAGAGGTGGTGTTCATACCATGAGTGCCTCAGCACGAAGCCATGGATGCAAGTGAGACAGAAAAGAACTTAGCAGAGGAGTCCACACAACGGGAACTCGACTCATCATCATTTCCAGCTTCTCCCAAAGCATCCGTGGGAAGAATCGAAATATGAGTGGAACCAGGTGTGGTGGGGTATACCTGTAATCCCAGGATTTTGGAAGCTGAAGCAGGAAAACCATCAGTTCAAGGCCAGCCTAGGATTTATAGAGTTCCTCTTTCAAAGACAGAAAGAAAATGTCTATGAAGCAAAGAAGAGATGGAATCGTCTTAAAATCAAGAAAAACATTCTTATAAAAAAAATAGGCTGAAATGGTTTAAGAGAGCAGAAACAGATTTGAGATGCCTGATTATTATTTAAAAGGAAAATGCCATAATTAGAGAAGTGTGTGTAACCAGTGGCCTTGTCTCAGAGGAGATGAGGTGGGAAGGGAAGGGAGGAATCTTGAAGCTGTGTCCAGGGATCTCCAGAAGTAGAGGAGAGAAAGGCTGAGGCCGTGACAAAGGTAATAAAGTAACTGCTGTTAGAGGAAGCCACCAGGACCAGGGACAGGAAGGAGCCCCCAGAGGCCTCCAGGGGGAATTTTGCTTCTTTGTTGGGAGAAGAGTGAGCCTTTTCTGCCCAGAGGGGAAACACCTTCAGTGTCTGTATCCGCTTAGAGGTCTGACACCAGGAGCCCTCAGCCCCTTAGGCGGTGAGTCCTCGGCCACAGGGAAGCAGGAGCCTGGGGCTGATTAGAGAGTCGAACTCTTGGGCAGAAATCCAGGCGTGGCTCCTAGCCTGCTTTTCCTACATTTTACTATGAAGGTAAAGCAGGGTCTCTGTAGCCCTGGATAGTCTGGTATTCACTATGTAGTCCAGGCTGGCCTTGAGTCCACAGAAATCCTGCTGCCTTGGCCTCCTGAGTGCTAAAATTACAGATGTGCACCACGGTGTCCAGCTGTGTTAAGTGCCTTTTTTGCTCAATTAAAGTGCAAAACAAACAGTGTTGACTTGGTTCAGATGTCTTCTCTTTCCCTGTGCTTCCAGGGTTAAGTTGACTCTGCACATTCCTGGAGGCTCATAGGATGGGCTCAGAGAGAAGAAAGAAAGAAAGAAAGAAAGAAAGAAAGAAAGAAAGAAAGAAAGAAAGAAAGAAAGAAAGAAAGAAAGAAAGGAAGGAAGGAAGGAAGGAAGGAAGGAAGGAAGGAAGGAAGGAAGGAAGGAAGGAAGGAAGGAAGGAAGGAAGGAAGGAAGGAAGGGAGGAAGGGAGGGAGGGAGGAAGAAAGAAAAGAAGAAGTTATGAGATAGAGAATCTGTGAGAGGAGAAGAAATGAGAGAAAAAGAATACAGCCAAGGCTGATTACTAGTCTATCCATGGTCCCCTGTCACAAGGACTGATCCAGACGACCCATGGAGGAGGTTATCCAGTTGAGGGGGGAGGGGAGGGAAGTGGGGAATTGGGGATAACAACTCATTGTTTGCCCACTAAATGTTGTAACTCATTATGGACAATAAAAAAATTAAAATATAAAATAAAATAAAATAAAAAAAGAATACAGCCAAGGGATGGTACTAGAACCTTATATTGTGATTCATGAAACCTTATGATTCATGAAATAGATTTGAAGTTCTAGTTACTAAAAATACCTTGTGTATGGAAAGATAACAAACCCCTTACTTAGTATGCTAACTTCATTAATGAAACCTTTTGAAAACAAGTCAGAGGAGAAAGTCATGTTTGTTAAACAATAGTTTTTTTTTTTTTCTCTTCACCTTCTTTTCTCTGCTATAACAGCATTTGGTTGCTTCTATTGCCTAGGTTTCTCCACAAAGGTTATTGGGGCCAAGAAGAAGCTTTCTGGTTTCTTGTGATACTGGGGATCAAACCCAAGGCCGTAGGCAAGAGCTCTACCATTGAACCTCATCTCCAGCCCTGCAGTTGCTGGATCTAATAGTAATACATTTTCATCCATACAGCTCTTGTTCGTGACTCTTAACACAGCTGGAGGTGTGGGTCTCTAGGCCAAGGCCAAAGCTAGAGCTCACTGCACCTCGTCCCTCTCTCTCAGAAGAAAAGGCCCAGGGCCCAGGCAACACCACAGCCCGTCCTCTCAGAGCAGGAGCAGGCCCAGGGCCCAGGCAATATGCCTGCTGTACAAGCTAATTTAGACTCAGCTTTTGAAAAGAGTGAGGGGGGCAGGTGGGTGACCACAAGATCTAGCCCCAGGTACCCCCACAACCTCCCCTCTCGCCTCCCCTCTCTTCTCTCCTCTCCTCTCCTCCCTTCTCTTCTCCTCTCCTCCATCTGAAAAGAGAAGCTTCTCGAACCTAAAGTGAGAGTAACACTACTCTATGGGCATGAACATAAATATTTTGAGAGTAATTATATTTATAATTATTTGTAAATATTTTGAGGGTTACAGATCTGTTTAGCCAAACAATAGCTTCCTCTCTAGGGATTAGGAAGGGCCTTCCCAGATATGGAGACGTGCGACCAGGTTTTCAGTAGGAGCCATAAATTCCCTCCTGCCGAGCAGGCCTCATCCAAGTGGAGAGGAGTGGGTCACCCCTAAGGGTCATGTCCCTGTTACACAAGTGGTCATATCCTTCCTAGCTGGCCAGTTGTGCGGCTTGCAGTGTCCAGCGCTGACTTTTCTCCCTCAGCTGCCTACCTAGCTCTTTGACAGCTAA